>WBZZ01001920.1:80000-85000 GCA_019918135.1 Paulinella micropora
TCTCTGTTTATGTTTTTAAGTGTTTTGTTTACAATGTCTTCTGTTGTGTTATGTAGTTTGAAGCTTGGATGTGTTTGTTTGTTTTCTTCCGCTTTCTCTTCTGGTTGTTGTTTATGTTCGGTTCTTGGTATGCTGTTGCTTGTTTTTTTGCGTATTGTTATGTAATGATCGTTGAGTGCGTTTGCTATTTCTATGGGGTCTGTGTATGTTTTGTTGTTGTATTGTATTGTGGTTGGTGACGCTCTCGGTGGTTTGTTGTTAGGTACTAACTCTCTGAGTTTTCTATGTTGTTTTTTTGGGTTGTTTTTATTTTCTTCTAGCGTCTTCATTATTTCGTCTTTTTTTGCTTTGTGTATTATTTTGTCGACTTTGTATCTCTGTGTCCTGTATGCTTGTTTGTTTTCTGTTGTTAGGTTATCTCTCAATTTTTTGTATAGTAGGTGCTTTTTTCTTATTTGCCTCTTTATTATGGGGCTGCACCAGCTTTTTCTTCTATTGCATTGCTTTGGTTCTCGTTCGAAGTGTTCTATGACTTTTGTTATTGTTGTTTGTATGTCTCTAAATTTTTGGTTTGTGTCGCTGTTTTCTGTGTTGTCTTGTGTGATGTATTCTAACTGTGTTTTGAGGTTTGCTAGGATTGTGTCTTTATTTTTGTCGTATATGTTTTTGGTGAGTCTGGGTGTGTTGTCTGTGTTTGGTTTTCTTGTATGTGTGTGTATTATTGCGTATATGGGGTGGTGGTCTGATATGCATGGGCTTATGATGTTTGCTTCTATGTTGGCATTGATGTTAGTGATTATCATGTCTATGAGTGTATGGGATGTTGTGTGGACCATGTCGTTCCTTGTTGCTTTTGTTATTGTTGTGTACAGGTTGTTGTGTACAATTAGGTTTTGAAAGTCTGTGTTTGTTTATGTATGTTGTCTAATAGGTTGTAGTTGAGGTCACCTACTACTGTTATTGTGCTTGTAGGCGTTTTGTGTAGTATGCTGTTTATGTTATTTTGCAGTTCATGCATGAATTGTTTGTCTATGAGTGGGCGTCTGTACATACATATTATTGTGTGTATTGGTTTGTTTTTAAGTTTATTGTTATATTTATTAGTGCTAGTGGAGTTTTGCATGAGTCCGATATAGTTTGTTTATCGTCTATTGTAATGTGCATGTTGCTTTTATAGTATATTGAGATGTCGATGTGATGTTTGGCTGTGTATGTAGGGATAGGGAATGAATTGTTACTGGTTGGTTGGGTTATGTAGTTATCTGTGAGTATGATGATATCTGGTTGGAATGGTAGGAATTGTAGGTGTGTGATTAGGTCTTGATGATGTGCTTTGAGAGAGTGGATGTTGGTGTGATATATTGTGAGTGTATTGTTGTGTGTGTTGTTGTTTTTATTGTTATTCTTATTATTATTCTTATTATTATTGTTGTTTTTTATGTTTTTATTATATGTTTTATTTTTGTTATTTTTAGAGGTGAGGGATAGGTATGGTGTGAAGGATTGTGGGAGGAGATTTGGGTGGGTGATATGCTCTGGGGGTTTGTGTTGAGGGGTCATTTAGGTGCTCATGGAGGTGCTGTTGTGCTGCTGGTTTGGTTTGTTGAGCATATATGAGTCTTTGATTATGTTTATATCTTCTTCTGTCTTAATCACTAGCCTATGCTCCTTTGTCTGCTGCTTGAAGATGACCTCACCGTCTCTTGTCCAGACGTAGATGTTCTCGCCAGTGGCCTTAACGAGTTCCTTCTTGAGCTTGATCGCCTGTTTCAGAAGCATGAGAGTGTTTGGTGGGAGGCTTTCATTGATGTATATTTTGAATGTTTGGCCTGCAAGATGTGTGTCTGTCCAGTTTACTGTGTCGTGGGTGAGGGGCAGGAGTGGGTCGTGCTTTTTTGAAGTGCGTTTTGAGGTTGTTTGAGCTAAAACTTACTATGATAGCTGGTGGTTGTTTGGGTTCCTCTCTCATAGGTTTTGTGCTCTTTGCTCTGAAGCATTTTGTGATATCTCCCTCTTGGTATGGAATGTTTTTTGCATTCATCATGGCTTTCATTATGTTTAGTGTGTTTTCTTTGGGTTGGTATGGTATGCCTGAGATGCTAAGCTCACATGTTGGGTCTCGTTGGTTTTGTTTTTGATTCTCTGTGGCTTGTTTGCGTTCTGGTGGGTAGTTGTGTGTATTGATGTTTAGGTTAGCGCTAGCATGTATATTTTTGAGTAATTGGGTTGTGTTGTTTGCCCATTTGCCATACATAGTAGGGGGTGATGCTTTTGCTTGGCGCTCTTGGATTTTTTTCATTTCGTTAAGCTGAAGTTTAGTTTCGTTCAGCTCTAGTCGGATTGAGTCTATGTTGGCTGTGAGCTGGTTGAGTTCTGTTTGGTGAGTTTGCAGTGTTTCCTCGTGTTTTTGTGATGTTTGTTGAGTCTGCTCCATTGCTTGTACATGAATTTCGCTTTGCTGGTTGACTTTGTCTTCGAGTTGTTTTGTTCGGTTGCCTAGTGTTTCTAGTTTTCCGATAAAATGTTTCATGTCCTCGACTTGTTGTTGTCGGGCTTGTTCGAACATGGGTTTGAGGATATTTTCGAGCAAGGTGGCACTGAAGAGCGTCGTTGGTTGGAGTGTTGTTTCGTTGTTGCTGTTGTTGTTGTTGTTGTTGTTGTTGTTGTTGTTGTTGTTGTTGTTGTTGTTATTGGTTGGTTCATGGGTTGTGTTGACGTTCGCGATCGGATCCGTTAGGTCTCCGTTGTTGTTGTTGCCTGTGTCTAGTGTATCGCTGGTTCGTGGTCTGGTTGGTGTTTTGAGCAGGTTGGCGTTATTGTCGTGGTTGGTCTTTGCTCGGGTTTGGTTTGGGTCGTTGGCGATTTGTTCTTCGCTTTCTTCGTCTTCCCAGTCGGTGGAAAGGCGGCTTGTCATTTCCTTGCCTTTTCCCTTGGATTTTTTGCCTTTCTTCTTTTTTCTTTTTTGGAGAGAGGGAGCTTTGTTGGTTCCGTCGTTGATTTTTGGGGCTTGTTCTTGGGCTCGTTCGCTTCTTGTTGGTGTACTTTGTTGTTTTCGTTTCTTGACGGCCTCCATAACTTCTCTCTCTCTTTGTTTCTCTCTCTCTCTTTCTCTCTCTCTCTCTCTCTCTCTCTCTCTCTCTCTCTCTCTCTCTCTCTCTCTCTCTCTCTCTCCTCTCAGCTCTCTCTCTCAGCTCTCTCTCTCCCTCTCTCTCATCTCTCTCTCTCACTCTCATCTCTCTCTCTCTCTCTCTCTCATCTCTCAATCATCTCTCTCTCAACTCTCTCTCTCTTCTTCTTCTTCTTCTTCTTCTTCGCTTTTATTGAGAGAACAATTTTACAATCGGGCTCAGGGAACGTCCACGTGAAAAGTATAGCTAGTAAGTTATACCTTTATCTAAGGTGGAAACCTAGTTATTCAGTTGATCGTATTAAAGGAAAATATTAAATTTGTATTTAGCGGCTCGGTATTATATATATCTAGTATTAATATTATTAAGATTAATATTTATGTTTAGATATATTCAGTAGTGATAATATTATATTATGATATGAATATATATGTTATTGTAAAAGTGTAGTAGTTTATGTCTGGCGCCCCCCCCCCCTCTTTTCTTTTTCGTGAGAAAAAGTGAAAGAGAGAGGAGGAAGTTGGGGCTGTGCGTGGTTGACCATATACGTTGGTTGATCAGGGGAGTTCTCCTTCAAGTAGCAGACAGGGGAGCAAACTTGTTGTTCCATCGTTTTTTTTTTTTTTTTTTTTTTTTTTTTTTGTTGTTGCGAGTGTTTATATTTATATATATTATGATGTTTGTTGATGTTTGAGTAGGTATGTCACTAGTGCTGTTTTGAATGGTTTTATTTTTGTTTCATCTGTTATATTTTTTGGGATTGATTTCCATTGATCAGCGAAGATCTTGGTGAGATATGGGTCTTTGTGATTGACAAAGAGGCTGCTTTTAGTTGAGTATCGCGTTTTGTATGAATGTATGGTATTGATTGGGGTAAAGGTGTTATTGTGGAGTGGTCTGTTGAGGTGTTTTTTAGGGTAAATGAATGGGTGATTTTCTATGCATACACGGAGTGTATATAGGTGGGTGATGTCAAGTAGTTTGAGTTGGTTTAGTATTGGTTTGGTGTGCGCGCGGTAATGTGTTTTTGCGATTATTCTGATTATTTTTTTATGTATTTTTATGAGTGGTTGTATGTATTTCTTTTTGTTGTCATGTGTCCCCCAGATGGAGATGGTTTGTATGAAGTGTGGGTATATGTGTGTAGTATAATTGTTTCATAGTTTTTATGTTTAGATATCTTTTAGCATAAAGCAATGAGTTGATTGTGGGTTGGAGTTTACGGATTATGTTATTGATGTGTTGATCATATTTAAGGTTGTGTTGTAGTGTTATTCCCAGGAGTTTTGCATGTTTGCATTGCTCGAGGGTGTGGTTGTTTATTGTTATTGTGATATCTTGTTTTGTTTTATGAAAAATTGTGTATGTTGTTTTTGTTGGGTTCGGTACTAGGTTATTAGAGTGGAAGTAATTTATTAATTTTGTTATTTCTGTTTGTGTTTTTTGTTGTAGGTCTGTGGGAGTTTTGGATATTATTATGAGTGTTGTGTCGTCTGCATATGTATATACTGTTCCTTGTTGTATGATATTGATTATGTCATTGATATAGAGTAGGAAAAAGGTAGTTGATAATGTGCTTCCTTGTGGTATGCCGTGTGTGATGGTGCGTTTGTAAGATTTAGCATATTGTGTGTGGACCTCTTGGGTGCGGTTCGAGAAGTAGGATGCAAAGAACTGGACTGTACCTTCGTTGAAATTAAAATTTCGCCGAAGTTTGTCCAATAGCTTTGAATGCTCTACTGTGTCGTACGCTTTTGAGAGGTCCACATACAATGCTAGCACTAATTCTTCTTTGTCTTTATGTTTTTGTATTTGGTTTATTATTGTTTGGATTGTCATGGTTGTGTTTGAGTTAGGTCGGAATGCGTATTG
>WBZZ01001920.1:90000-92500 GCA_019918135.1 Paulinella micropora
GTATACATGCATGCATACATACAGACAGACAGACAGACATAAATGCATACATACATACATACATACATACATGCATACATGCATACATGCACACATGCACACATACACACATACATACATACAGACATATGCATAACATACATACATGCATTCATTCATACATACATACATACATACATACATACATAAACATACATGCATACATGCATGCATACATACATACATACATACATACATACTTACATACTTGCATACACACTTACATACATACTTAAATGCATACATACATACATACATACATACATGCATACATACATACATACATACATACATACATACATACATACCGTGATGCATATATAAATACACGCATACATACATACATACATACATGATTTGTCTGGTTGTCTGGTTGTCTGGTTTTTGTGGTTTTGTTATGTGGTTTCTGTGGTTTGTGTGGTTGTGTGGTTGTGTGGTTGCGTGTTTGGTTAGTACTTTGGTTGTTGCTAATTATAATAAAAATTCTAGAGGTGGTGTATCGTAATGCTTTTTCCTTTTGTCTAGAATTTCTGCTCTTTTTTTCATAGAAAAATTCACCCTGCAGCCGGGTGAGTGGTGAATGGTTGTTGCTAATATAATTATAATAAAAATTCTATAGGTGGTGTATTGTAATGCTTTTTCCTTTTGTAGAGAATTTCTGCTCTTTTTCTTCATAGAAAAATTCAGCCTGCAGCCGGGTGAGTGGTGAATGGTTGTTGCTAATTGTAATAAAAATTCTAGAGGTGGTGTATCGTAATGCTTTTTCCTTTTGTAGAGAATTTCTGCTCTTTTTCAGCCTGCAGCCGGGTGAGTGGTGGTGAAGAGGTTTGTTCCAGACAGTCATGAGCGGGCGTGATCAGCCTGGACCACCACCTGCCAAACGGGCCAGACACGAAGCCAAGCTGATAAGTACAAACAGTCCTCCGGGTGAGAGCCAGCGCTCGGTGTTTGACGCAGCCTCGGAAGGAAACTTGGAGGTGGTACCGGTGCAACAGCTGGTGAGGGAAGGAGCAGATGTCAAACAAGTGGGGCCCCAAGGGCGGACTGCACTTTTATTTGCAGTACATTCGGGGCATTTGGAAGTGGTGCAATGGCTGGTGAGGGAAGGATGCAATATCAACCATGCAGACCACAGAGGATTCACTGCGTCTTTCCTGCGGCTGGGTTTGGACATCTGGAAGTGGCGCAATGGCTGGTGAGGCAAGGATGCGATGTCAACCACGCAAACCAGCGAGGGCAGACTGCGCTCTTTGATGCAGCTGCGGAAGGACATCTGGCAGTGGCGCAATGGCTGGTGAGGCAAGGATGCGATGTCAACCTTGAGGACCAGCAAGGATGCACTGCGCTCTTTATTGTAGCTCTGACAGGGCGCAATGGTTGTTGACGCAAGGATGCAATATCAACCATGAAGACCAGCAAGTGCGCACTGCGCTCTTTCCTGCAGCTCAGGAAGGGCATCTGGAAGTGGCGCAATGGCTGGTGAGGCAAGGATGCGATGTCAACTATGCAGACCACAGAGGACACACTGCGCTCTTTCCTGCAGCTCAGAAAGGGCATCTGGAAGTGGTGCAATGGCTGGTGAGGCAAGGATGCGATGTCAACCACGAAGACCAGGAAGAATGCACTGCGCTCTTTTTTGCAGCTCTGGGAGGGCATCTGGAAGTGGCGCAATGGCTGGTGAGGCAAGGATGCAACGTCAACCATGAAGATCAGGAAGGAGACACTGCGCTCTTTTCTGCAGCTGCGGAAGGGCATCTGGCAGTGGCGCAATGGCTGGTGAGGCAAGGATGCGATGTCAACCTTGAAGACCAGCGAGGATGCACTGCGCTCTTTATTGCAGCTCTAAGAGTGCATCTGGAAGTGGCACAATGGCTTGGCACAATGGCTGGTGAGGGAAGGATGCGATGTCAAGCACGCAAACCAGCGGACACACTTCTTTCTTGCAACTGAGAAAGGACATTTGGAAGTGGCGCAATAGCTGGTGAGGCAAGGATGCAATCTCAACCATGCAAGCCAGCAAGGGCAGACTGTGCTCTTCTCTGCAGCACGTTCGGGGCGTTTAGAATTGACTCGATTGCTAGTCAGAGAAGGTGCCAATCTCAATTGCTAGTCAGAGAATGTGCCAATCAGACTGCACTCTTTTTGTCAGTTCAACAAGGGTTTTTGAAAGTGGCACGATTCCTAGTCAGAGAAGGTGCCAACGTCAACCATACAGACCAGCAAGGGCAGACGGCACTCTTTTTGGCAGCTCAGCAAAAACATGCGAAAGTGGTGCAATGGCTGGTCCAGGAAGAAGGAGCGAATGTCAACTGCATTGACCCTGCAGGGCGCAATGTCCTTTTTGTGGCAGTTGCCGCAGGATCTGAGAATAGTGGAGTGGCTGGCGTAACAAGGCAGCGCTGTGCTGTGTTTGAGGGAGGATGCGGCATGGCAGAGGCAAGAAGTGTTGGACGCTTTGGCT
>WBZZ01001920.1:102500-107500 GCA_019918135.1 Paulinella micropora
GTAGATGGGTAGGTAGGTGGGTAGGAGGAAATTTACGTCAAGAGTGAGGAGTCGGCAGAACTGTGCGTTATTTAGTTAGTTACTTAGGTAGGTAGGTAGGTAGGTATGTAGGCAGGTAGGCAGGCAGGCAGGCAGGTAGGTAGGTAGATGGGTAGGTAGGTAGTTAGGTAGGCAGGCAGGGAAGGTAGGTATATATGTAGGTAGGTAGGTAGGAGGAAATTTACGTCAAGAGTGAGAAGTCGGCAGAACTGCGCGTTATTAAGTTAGTTACTTAGTTAGGTAGGTAGTTAGGTAGGCAGGTAGGTAGGTAGGTATGTATCTATGTATGTAGGTAGGTAGGTAGGTAGGCAGGCAGGCAGGCAGGCAGGTAGGTAGGTAGATGGATAGGTAGGTAAGTAGGTAGGTAGGTAGGTAGGTAGGAGGAAATTTACGTCAAGTGTGAGGAGACTGCAGAACTGCGCGTTATTCAGTTAGTTACTTAGGTAGGTAGGTAGGTAGGTAAGTAGGTATGTATGTAGGTAGGTAGGTAGGTAGGCAGGCAGGCAGGTAGGTAGGTAGATGGGTAGGTAGGTAGGCAGGAAGGTAGGTATATATGTAGGTAGGTAGGTAGGAGGAAATTTACGTCAAGAGTGAGGAGTCGTGCGCGTTATTTATTTAGTTAGTTAGTTAGGTAGGTAGGTCGGTAGGTATGTAGGTAGGTAGGTAGGTAGGCAGGCAGGTAGGTAGGTATATGGGTAGGTAGGTAGGTAGGAGGAAATTTACGTCAAGTGTGAGGAGACGGCAGAACTGCGCGTTATTTAGTTAGTTACTTAGTTAGGTAGGTAGGTAGGTAGGTAGGTAGGTATGTATGTAGGTAGGTAGGTAGGTAGGCAGGCAGGCAGGCAGGTAGATGGGTAGGTAGGTAGGTAGGTAGGTAGGAGGAAATTTACGTCAAGTGTGAGCAGACGGCAGAACTGCGTGCTATTAAGTTAGTTACTTAGTTAGGTAGGTAGGTAGGTAGGTATGTAAGTAGGTAGGTAGGTAGGTAGGTAGGCAGGCAGGCAGGCAGGTAGGTAGATGGGTAGCGCTCTTGACGTAAATTTCCTCCTACCTACCTACCTACCTACATATATACCTACCTTCTCTGCCTGCCTACCTAACTACCTACCTAGGAGGCGGCAGAACAGCGCGTCATTAAGTTAGTTACTTAGGTAGGTAGGTAGGTAGGTAGGTAGGTAGGTAGATGGGTAGGTAGGTAGGCAGGTAGGTAGGTAGGTAGGAGGAAATTTACGTCGAGAGACAGGAGGCGGCAGAACTGCGCGCCATGCTGTGGGGAGTCATGGCTGAAGATCATCTCTTTTTCACAGCTATAGATAGATAGATAGATAGATAGCATCAAACCATCGATTGATAAATAGATAAATAGACAGATAGGTAAGACGGTTTAGACTGCTGCAACAGGCATACATGCATGCTTGTATGCCAGTGTATATAACAACAGATAGATAGATGGGTAGATAAATATATATATATATACATATACATATATATATATACACACACACACACACACACATATATATATATACATATATATATATATATATATATATATATGTATATATATTCAGCGTCCGTTCATAGATAGATAGATAGATAGATAGTATATAGATTCTCTCTCTCTCTCTCCCGGACATACACTTGTAGGAGCTCTGCCATCTAACTAAATAACTAACTAACTAGCTAACTAACTTACTAACTTACTAACTAACATTCACTTTTTCGAGCTCTGGCATCTAACTACCTACCTACCTGCCTACCTAACTAACAAACTAACAAACCAACTAACTAACTAACTTACTAACTAACATACACTTTTTCGAGCTCTGCCATCTAACTACCTACCTACCTACCTACCTAACTAACTATCTAACTAACTAACTGCCTAACTAACTAACTAACATACACGTATTCGAGCTCGCCATCTACCTATCTAGCTAACTAACTAGCTTACTTACTACTAACTCACTAATAAACTAACTAAGTAACTAGAAAACTTATTAACTATCCAACATAAAATTTTTAGAGCTCTGCCAGCTAAATACCTAACTTACTTACTAACTGACTGACTGACTGACTAACTAACTAACTAACTAACTAACATACACGTATTGAGCTCTGCCTTCTAACTAACTAACTAACTAACTAAATCACTCACTAGTTAACTAACTAAGTAACTAACTAACTGGTTAATTAACTAACTTCCTAACTAACTATCTAACTCACTCACTAGTTAATTAACTAACTTACTAACTAACTAACTCACTCACTAGTTAATTAACTAACTAACTAGCACAATAATTGACTAACTAACTATCTAACTTACCAACTAACTAACTAACTAACTAATCGACTAACTAACAACATGCACGTTTTCAATCTGTCATCTAACGAACTAACTTACTAACTAACTAACTAACTAACTGACTGACTGACCAACTAACTAACCAACTAACTAACTAACTCACTCACTAGTTAATTAACTAACTTACTAACTACCTAACTAACTAACTACCCACCTCACTAACTAACATACACGTATTCACGAAATCTGCCATCTAACTAACTAATTAACTAACTTATTTACTGACTAACTCACTAACTAATTAACCAACTAACTAACTAACTACCTACCTACCTCACTAACTAACATACACGTATTCACGAAATCTGCCATCTAACTAACTAATTAACTAACCTATTTACTAACTAAGAACTAACTAACTAATTAAATAACTAACTACCTCACTAACTAACACGTATTCACGAAATCTGCCATCTAACTAACTAACTAATTAACTAACTTATTTACTAACTAACTAACTAACTGACTAACTAACTAACTAACTAACTAACTAACTACCTCAACTAACTACCTCACTAACTAAAATACACGTATTTACGATATCCATCTAACTAAGTAAGTAATATTAACTAACTTATTTACTAACTAACTAATTAACTAAGTAACTAACTAACTAAGTAACTAACTAACATGCACGTATTCACGAAATCTGCCATCTAACTAACTAACCTACTAACTTACTAACTACCTAACTAAAATACACGTATTCTCAAAATCTGATAGCTAACGAACTAACTAACTAACCTTAACAAACTAATTTACTGACAAACTTACAGGTATTCGAGTTCCGCCATCCACAACTTGCAGGCCAGACCGCCGTTGTCATCTGTGAGCAAGTAAGTAAGTAAGTAAGTAAGCAAGTAAGTAAGCAAGCAAGCAAGTAAGTAAGTAAGTAAGCCCACAACTTGCAGGCCAGACCGCCGTTGTCATCTGTGAGCAAGTAAGTAAGTAAGTAAGCAAGTAAGTAAGTAAGTAAGTAAGTAAGACCACAACTTGCAGGCCAGCCCGCCGTTGTCATCTGTGAGCAAGTAAGTAAGTAAGTAAGTAAGTAAGTAAGTAAGTAAGTAAGCAAGTAAGTAAGTAAACAAGCAAGTAAGTAAGTAAGTAAGTAAGTAAGCCCACAACTTGCAGGCCAGACCGCCGTTGTCACCTGTGAGCAAGTAAGTAAGTAAGTAAGCAAGTAAGTAAGTAAGTAAGTAAGTAAGCAAGCAAGCAAGTAAGTAAGAAAGTAAGCCCACAACGCAGGCCAGACCGCCGTTGTCATCTGTGAGCAAGTAAGTAAGTAAGTAAGTAAGTAAGTAAGTAAGTAAGCAAGTAAGTAAGCAAGCAAGTAAGTAAGCAAGCAAGTAAGTAAGCCCACAACTTGCAGGCCAGACCGCCGTTGTCATCTGTGAGCAAGTAAGTAAGTAAGTAAGTAAGTAAGCAAGTAAAAGCAAGTAAGTAAGCAAGTAAGTAAATAAGCCCACAACTTGCAGGCCAGACCGCCGTCGTCATCTGTGAGCAAGTAAGTAAGTAAGTAAGTAAGTAAGCAAGTGAGCAAGTACGTAAGTAAGCAAGTAAGCAAGCAAGCAAGTAAGTAAGTAAGTAAGCCCACAACTTGCAGGCCAGACCGCCGTTGTCATCTGTGAGCAAGTAAGTAAGTAAGTAAGTAAGAAAGTAAGAAAGTAAGTAAGTAAATAAGTAAGCAAGTAAATAAGCAAGTAAGTAAGCCCACAACTTGCAGGCCAGACCGCCGTTGTCATCTGTGAGCAAGTAAGTAAGTAACTAAGTAAGTAAGTAAGTAAGCCCACAACTTGCAGGCCAGACCGCCGTTGTCATCTGTGAGCAAGTAAGTAAGTAAGTAAGTAAGTAAGTAAGAAGTATAAGTAAGCAAGCAAGTAAGTAAGTAAGCAAGCAAGTAAGCAAGTAAGTGAGTAAGTAAGCCCACAACTTGCAGGCCAGACCGCCGTCGTCATCTGTGAGCAAGTAAAAGTAAGTAAGTAGGTAAGCAAGTAAGTAAGTAAGTAAGCAAGTAAGTAAGTAAGTAGGTAAGCAAGTAAGTAAGCAAGCAAGTAAGTAAGTAAGTAAGCAAGTAAGTAAGTAAGTAAAGAAGTAAGTAAGTAAGCAAGTAAGTAAGTAAGCAAGTAAGTAAGCAAGCAAGTAAGTAAGTAAGTAAGTAAGCCCACAACTTGCAGGCCAGACCGCCGTCGTCATCTGTGAGCAAGTAAGTAAGTAAGTAGATAAGCAAGTAAGTAAGTAAGTAAGTAAGCAAGTAAATAAGTAAATAAGTAAGTAAGTAAGTAAGTAAGCCCACAACTTGCAGGCCAGACCGCCGTCGTCATCTGTGACCAAGTAAGTAATAAGTAGGAAAGCAAGTAAGTAAGTAAGCAAGCAAGCAAGCAAGTAAGTAAGTAAGTAAGCCCACAACTTGCAGGCCAGACCGCCGTTGTCACCTGTGAACAAGTAAGTAAGTAAGTAAGTAAGTAAGTAAGCAAGTAAGCAAGTAAGTAAGTAAGCAAGTAAGTAAGTAAGTAAGCAAGCAAGCAAGCCCACAACTTGCAGGCCAGACCGCCGTTGTCATCTGTGAGCAAGTAAGTAAGTGAGCAAGTGAGTAAGT
>WBZZ01001920.1:155000-160000 GCA_019918135.1 Paulinella micropora
AAGGCATTGAAGAAGAACTCCAATCCGCACTCCCTCTCATCCTCCCCTCCTCTCTCATCAAACGCCTGTCATGTGACGAAGCAGTAGCGAAATTTCAAAGATATCTCTACGACTTCATATCACAACGGGTAACAAAAACACAAGAACAAACTCATGAGCGAAAAAACCGCCACGTAATCCGGCTCCAAACAGAACTCACGCAGAACCAATAACAAAAACTGATCCAAAAGATACATCTGCGAGATCTCAAAAGGGCAGGTTCAATTCCAGCTGCTGTTGCAAAAAGCCTGCAAAAAACTTGGCGAGTATTATTGAAGACCGGTAACCGCCTCCGCCGTCGTCTCAAGGAAGCAACTTTAAGCTCCGCTCAACGACAAGCAAATACACGCTTCCGAACTGACCCTCATAAGTTTGCCAATCTGTTTCATCCCCCCTCAACCCAAACCACTTCCTCCCTATCCAAAGAAGACTGTGATTCCTACTTTCCCAACCTATACAAAGACGCTAATCGTGAACAAACCTACGTGCCCTTACCTGAAATGAATCGCCCGCCTCTACCAACTGTCCCCTTTGACCTCAAGCCACCGTCCTTCTTGGAAACCAAAAGATCTGTGTTTGCCAAGCGTAATGGTGCAGCCCCTGGCAGAGATGGTATTAGCTACCTTGTTTACAAGAGACTTCCCACCGCTTTACTTTTCTTACACAAACTCATTGTCAAGTGTTGGACAACGGATGTAGCAAATAGCTGGGCCCAAGCTGCTATCTCCCTCCTTCATAAGGACGGCGATCCACTTCAGGCCTCAAACTATCGTCCGATTGCTCTGACAAGCTGCTCGGGTAAGGTATTTTTCTCTTTGTGGTCAAAACGCCTAGAGAGTTTTTTGCTAGATAACAAGTACTTTGACAGAGCAGAACAAAAAGGTTTCCTCCGTAACGTTGCAGGATGCCCCGAGCACATTGCTACTACAAAAGCTACCATCAGAAATGCAAAAGATCACTATCGCCAACTGGTCATAGCATGGATTGACCTACAAAACGCTTTTGGAAGCGTAAACCACAACTTGATCCAGTTCGCTCTCTGGTGGTACCACGTGCCCCCTATGTTTGCTCGCATAATCTTTTTATACTACGAACTCTTAGTAGCCACAATCGAAGGGAAAGATTGGTCATCAGAACCCTTTGTTTTTGCTGTTGGCGTTTTTCAAGGATGCTGCATTTCTCCTCTCCTTTTCAACATAGTTTTCAACCTACTCCTTGACCTCCTATCATCCTTGACCAAAAACAACGGTTATCATTTCAAGCATAAGACCTCAACAGATGAAGTCATCGTGCACGAAGCTGCTTATGCTGACGACCTCAAACTACACTGCCGATCCCCGAAACACTGTCAATCGTCCATCAACATGATTGACAAATTTCTGTCATGGTCCAGAACAATGGCCGCGAAACCGCCCAAATGCAAAAGCCTTGCTTTCAAATACTGGACTAAAGCCGACGACTATAAGGGTCTCAAACGATTATTACCGATCTCGTTCCCACCCTTCGACCCCGCCCTTACTATTACTGGCAAACCGATTGACTTCATCGCTGACAAGCCTTTCAAAGACCTCGGATGGATTGTCTACCATGACCTCAGCGAAAACGAACAACGTGCAGCAATCCAAAAGAAGTTCATTCTTTCTATGCAAGCCATCGATAGCTGCTCGATCAATGGCTTTATGAAACTTTGGCTATACCAGCACTACGCTGTCCAGTCACTTGCCTGGCCATTTCTCATTTATGACCTCTGCTTATCTTTCGCCAAAACCCTTGAGAAAATTGCGACCCGCTTCCTCAAAAAATGGGCCAATATCTACAAAAGAGCTCTGGTCTCTTGCCTTTACCGCCCACGCTCGAAATTCGGTCTACAGCTCCAATCCATCGTCTCTTTTTACCAGCGACTTCAAATCAACCGTGCTCAAATGCTGAAGTACTGCCCAGATAAACACCTCTCGTCCATTTATGCGATGAACCTGACGAAACACGAAACATTTCGAACTATCTGGAAACCAGAGCCTGTGCTCGAAAAGCTTGAGGCACAAGTTGATTTTGAATTCAAACATCGAGGCCAATCCGATCATCTCGGACTTGGCCATGGTCGCTACCCAAAAGAACATTCCATCACAGACCGCAAGGACAGGGTTTTAGAATTAGCTGCTGAGACAATACTTGAGACAACCACAGTGCATGACATGGACAAAGCCATGCAAGGGTGCTTCCTTCGTTTTGAAGACGCATGCCCCTTCGACCTCTCCTGGGCTCGCCTCATCGGAACCCGTAATCCCCGTTTAATCTCTTGGGTCATCAACGCAAGCACAAACTCGGTTATTACCCCCGACCTTAGACGTCTGTGGGGAATCATTCCCAACAACAAGTGTGCCCTCTGTTCTGGTCAAGCACACCTATGCCACATCCTCTCCGGTTGCCATGTTGCCCTCAAACAAGGCCGCTATACCTGGCGTCATGACTCTGTGCTCTGCACTATTGAAGCTCCCCTTCAAAAACACATCGAGAGCCATAACAAACGCTCCCGTATAGACCAAAATGAATCAAAGTCTATGTTTGTGAAAGAGGGCGAGCAGAAGCCTAAGAGACAGTCATTTCATCGACCATCCCTGCTTGACACTGCAAACGATTGGCAACTCCAAACCCAATACACCGGTTCTGAGCAAGCCTTTCCTGTCCACATTTGTGTCACTGACCTCCGCCCCGATATCGTTGTCTGGTCACTGTCTACCAAGATATGTATTCTGATCGAGCTAACGTGCCCAGTCGAGGAAAACATCCTTGACGCACGAGCCTACAAGACCAACCGATACAACAAGCTCAAATCTCAAATCGAGGACAACGGATGGACCTGCCACCTTCGACCAATCGAATGCGGGGCTCGCGGCATGGTATCGTTCTCTGTTCATCGATGTTTCCGCGCCTTGGGTTTTTCCCATCCCCAATCCAAATCCCTTTGCTTCAAGCTATCCTCCTGCGTAGCTCGTTGCTCTTTTGCGATTTATCGCTCCTGTGCAGTCAAAAATTGGACTAATCTTCCTCTAGTCCGTATTGGTGACTGCATTCCATCATAGCCGTCCAGTGTTGCATAGCCCGGGCTAGGTCCCTGCGGGGGTTTAGGCCTCATACAATGTCATCATTGTAGCTTGCGCAAGCTTACGGTGCTCAAAACACTTGGACTAACGGCTTCCTTTTCTTTCTCTTCTTCCTTATCCTCCCACTCTCCATTCCTAGATTGCCTTTTTCTTCAACGTCCTTCCTCCTCTTCTTTTTCCAGAACACAGTCTACCCGTGATTCCCATCCCGGACACATGCACAGTACACAAATTATTGTTTGATGTGAAACTGCGTTCCTTTGCAAGGACTACATTCCTTTGCGACATCTCATCTATCTACCTACCTATCTATCTATCTATCTATCTATCTATCTCTCTATCCATTTATTTATCTATCTATCCATCTATCTATATATGAAGTGGTGAGGTAAGATGACAGATATCTAGCTATCTATATGTCTATCTATCTATCTATCTCCATCTGCTTACTGGGCCCTCTGTAATGGAGGTGGGAGCTCGTTCTGCAAGGGGCGCTTATGGAACGAGCCCTGGCCCCGCCTGGTACTAGGGAGCTTTGGTATCGCCTGTATCAGTCCCTTCCGTGCAAACATCACGGCTTAGCTGGGCATCGGGTTAATACTTTACCCACAGACTTCCTGGTTGACGAAATCAGAAGCTCCTTTTTTCTGACATTAGTCGATATTTCATCAGTTGATCTTATCACTTACTCTACGGAGTGAACCAAGGCCACTTGAGGTGTCACTGACCCTCTCTTGGGCTTGATTTTTTGAAATGGGTGCCATCTGTCGACAGACAGAGAATTAGGGGATGGTGTGGGTGTGCTGGGCCCGTGGTGGGGTGCCTTATGTGTGCCTAGCCATACGCCTATAAGTCACATGCCGAAATAGCGACGGGAAGCACAATCCTGTTTTCTCAGGGTGCCCTTTCTCGCTTGTTGAGCCCGGAATAAAACCCACAGTGCTCTGTCGGTTTATACTAGACTGTCGAACAGTCTCGAAACTCCATCTGCTTACTGGGCCCTCTGTAATGGATGTGGGAGCTCGTTCTGCAAGGGGCGCTTATGGAACGAGCCCTGGCCCCGCCTGGTACTAGGGAGATTTGGTATTGCCTGTATCAGTCCCTTCCGTGCAAACATCACGGCTTAGCTGGGCATCGGGTTAATACTTTACCCACAGACTTCCTGGTTGACGAAATCAGAAGCTCCTTTTTTCTGACATTAGTCGATATTTCATCTATCCATCTATCTATCTTTTGGTATCGCCTGTATCAGTCCCTTCCGTGCAAACATCACGGCTTAGCTGGGCATCGGGTTAACTTTACCCACAGACTTCCTTGGTTGACGAAATCAGAAGCTCCTTTTTTCTGACATTAGTCAATATCTCATTAGTTGATCTCATCACTTACTCCACGGAGCGAACCAAGGCCACTTGAGGTGTCACTGACCCTCCCTTGGGCTTGGTTTTTTTGAAATGGGTGCCATCTGTCGACAGACAGAGAATTAGGGGATGGTGTGGGTGTGCTGGGCCCGTGGTGGGGTGCCTTATGTGCCTAGCCATACGCCTATAAGTCACATGCCGAAATAGCGACGGGAAGCACAATCCTGTTCCCTCAGGGTGCCCTTTCTCGCTTGTTGAGCCCGGAATAAAACCCACAGTGCTCTGTCGGTTTATACTAGACTGTCGAACAGTCTCGAAACTCCATCTGCTTACTGGGTCCTCTGTAATGGAGGTGGAAGCTCGTTCTGCAAGGGGCGCTTATGGAACGAGCCCTGGCCCCGTCTGGTACTAGGGAGCTTTGGTATCGCCTGTATCAGTCCCTTCCGTGCTAACATCACGGCTTAGCTGGCCATCGGGTTAATACTTTACCCACAGACTTCCT
>WBZZ01001920.1:165000-167500 GCA_019918135.1 Paulinella micropora
ACATACATACATTACATACATACATTACATACATACATTACATACATACATTACATACATACATTACATATGTTATGTATGTATGTAATGTATGTATGTAATGTATGTATGTAATGTATGTATGTAATGTATGTATGTAATGTATGTAGGTAATGTATGTATGTAATGTATGTATGTAATGTATGTATGTAATGTAAGTAAGTAATGTATGTATGTTATGTGTGTATGTAATGTATGTATGTAATGTATGTATGTAATGTATGTATGTAATGTATGCATGTAATGTATGTATGTAATGTATGTATGTAATGTAAGTATGTAATGTATGTACGTAATGTATGTATGTAATGTATGTATGTAATGTATGTATGTAATGTATGTATGTAATGTATGTATGTAATGTATGTATGTAATGTATGTATGTAATGTATGTATGTGATGTATGTATGTAATGTATGTATGTAATGTATGTATGTAATGTATGTATGTAATGTATGTATGTAATGTATGTATGTAATGTATGTATGTAATGTATGTATGTAATGTATGTATGTAATGTATGTATGTAATGTATGTATGTAATGTATGTATGTGAATGTATGTATGTAATGTATGTATGTAATGTATGTAATGTATGTATGTAATGTATGTATGTAATGTATGTATGTAATGTATGTATGTAATGTATGTATGTAATGTATGTATGTAATGTATGTATGTAATGTATGTACGTAATGTATGTATGTAATGTATGTACATACATTACATACTTACATTACATACTTACATTACATACATACATTACATACATACATTACATACATTACATACATACATTACATACATAAATTACATACATAAATTACATACATAAATTACATACATAAATTACATACATATATTATAATTGTAGGTGAGACAGGTGCTAGCAATTACATACATACATTACATACATACATTACATACATACATTACACACACTTTCAGACATGATAAAACTGCCCCGCGACATTACATACATATAGTTACATACATGCATTACATACATTCATGAGATACATACATTATGAGAAGTTCCCTGTACTTAACCACAATGAGCAATGACTTTAAACGTTTCGTTCTCAGCCGGTTCTGATCTTCGCGGCTTGTGTAGTGGCTCATTTGAAAGCTCTCATCAAGAGCTTTCTAATGAGCCATAACACAGGTTGTAGATGCAAATACTGACTGAGATGAAAGCGCTTGAAGTCATTGTTTGTTGTACTTAAGAAATAGGAACTTCTCATGTTTGTAAGTGACAATACATATTGTGTATAGGTGTTAGAAATAAACTGGATCGCAAGATTTACATGTAGAAAGATACATACATACAAACAAACATACATACATACATACATACATACACACGTACACACATACATACATGCATACATACATACATACATACATACATACATGGATTACATACAGAAATTGCATACAATACATACATGTATTATGTTTACTTATATAAATTGCATGACATTACATTACATTACATTACATTACATTACATAACATTACATTACATTAAATTACATTACATTATATTACATTATATTACATTACATACATGACATGAGAAGTTCCTATTTCTTAAGTACAACGAACAATGACTTCGAGCGCTTTGATCTCAGTCAGTATTTGCATCTATAACCTGTGTTATGGTTCATTAGAAAGCTCTTGATGAGAGCTTTCAAATGAGCCACTACACAAGCCGCGAAGATCAGAACCGGCTGAGAACGAAACGTTTGAAGTCATTGCTCATTGTGGTTAAGTACAGGGAACTTCTCATGACATGTGAGATAGGTGCTAGCAGTATTCAGATATGACTAAAGTGCGCCGCATACATGCATTACATACATGCATTACACACATGCGTTACATGCATATATTACATACATGCATTACATACATACATTACATACATATATTACATACATATTTTACATACATACATTACATACATACATTACATACATACAATATATTACATTACATACATTACATTACATTACATTACATTACATGTGAGATATGACTAAAATGCACCGCATACATACATTACATGCATAGATTACACACATGCGTAACATACATACAATACATACATGCATTACATACATAAATTACATACATATATCATATTTGTATATGAGATATGTGCTAGCTATAGCAGTCTCAGACATGACCACACTGCACCGCGACATTACATAAATATCTATCTATCTATCTATCTATCTATCTATCTATCTATCTATCATGTAATAAATAGAGACGCGTCAAGTTTCTATCTATCTATCTATCTATCTATCTATCTATCTATCTACCTATCTATCTATCTATCTATCTATTTAAATATATATTCATATACATATCATACATACATTACATACACACATTACATACACACATTACATACATACACTACATACATACACTACATACATGAAAAACTGCACTG
>WBZZ01001920.1:172500-175000 GCA_019918135.1 Paulinella micropora
CCGATGTGACAAAGAACGCAGTAGATGAGACAAGCCAAAGGACAGAGGCTCAGGAACGCTAGCTGAGTGAGAGCGGACCTAGAGGCCTCTCTGCTTTTCTTGCCTGGCCGAACAAGCTGTGGCTTTTGACAGCCTCCGTCATGAATGATCTTCCATCAATACCTGTCAGCCTTGTATCACAGCTCTAGACCGACTCCGAGCATCTCCAGCGGAGGACAGCCACAGTTCAGTTCGGTTCAGCCGCGAGCCTGAATGCTGACTCAGTCTGCAGTTGATTTCAGCCTTCAATTGGAGCCGGTCTCAGTACAGCCGCCAGCCCTACACTCCAGTTAAGCTAGTAAACGGTACTTCTGTGAATTTTCTACGCTATTAATACATTCAGTACTATGCGTTGAAAAGTAACAAAGGTGACAAACATTAAACACATACACTGTGACAAAATCCGAGCCTTCAGCCATCAGCATAGCACAAAATTAGTATCATAATTGACAGATAGAACTAGATTGGTGCACTTTAAACACACAGTATGCTGGCGGCGAACCGTGGGACTTTCTACCCCCCTCCGTGGGATCGTTTTTCTCTTGTTGCCCGGGTTAGTTGACTAGCTTTTTTCGTCTTTCTCTTCTCGTCCTTTGCTCTCTCCTCGTTCTTTTCTATGATCACTTTTCTCTTCTCTTTTTTATTCAAAGGCTCTGACCTTTATATTTCTATCAACTTTGTTTTCTTTTTTATTTTCTTTCGGTTTTCTGCCGCGAGTCGTGGCAATGATCAGTAGTTTTTTCAAGTGAAGTTAAGTTTTCTTTATCATTATTTACCTATTGTAGTACCGGTGTACCCGGCCCTTACCATATTTAAGTTATATTTTTCACTGATTTTCCTGTTCCCAAACATATATTAATATTAATATCATTTTTTCACGATTTATAATTTATTTTCTTTTCCCTTCTCGTTTTGTCCCATTCTCGTTTTTTCTCACACATGATCTCGACTGTTTATCTTCCGACAACTTCTAATTACCTCTTAATTATATTTTTCCCGTCTTTTCCAACTTATTTTTTACAATTTTTACGCTTTTTACGTACATTTTTCAACAATCCGTTTCCGTAGCAAACCGGCCGGGCCGGGCTACTTCTTAGTGGAAAGTTTTTAGCTGACGGCATACGATTGCTATTTTCTCTGTGGTGGAATACCACCAAAACCGCTGAGAGTCTCGGAAGCAAGCACAGCAATTCTCATAAAGGCAAACGATTGTCTTCTTGCAAGAAAGGGAGCGAGGGTCGTACGATCGGTCCTTTTAATTGAAGTTGATCTTTCACGATTTCTGAATAAGCAGTTACTGTTATTAAATAAAATAGTAAATACACAAGGTGACTACCTACGACCGAAGAAAACTGAATGAAATAAAACTGAAACGACTCTTGAACTAAGGAGATAGTACATGAAAACAAAGAAAATGAACTTGAGTGAATAGAGAACACAAGAAGGGAAAACAGGAAAGAAGATGTGTGAAATGTTGAAGTAGTATTGGCTCGCGGATGAGACAAAAAACGAAGTTGTGCAAAGTGATCATAAGTTTCTAGGAAACAATAATTCGTTATGTCAGCCTGACAAGATGGCACGAAAACAAAACAGTAAGCATCCAAATAAAAAGAGGAAGGACTCGGAGGAGGAGCCACAAAAAAGAAAAGGATACCTTAGAACGCTGTATGATGGCAAAGAGGATGAAGAGATGACAAGAAACACAAGAAGCCAAAATGTCAAACATACTGCAATGGAATTCGAAGTTCGGATAGTAATAATCACTATAATATATATGCAGATAGCGCTGAAGTAAATGAAAGTCATGTCTAGAGAGGGTTTTGTGTTTTTTTTCTGTGTATTTCTCATGCATACTTTCACGTCCCGTGGCCTTGTACAGTCTTTCCAAACGTTGTGCCCTTGCTGTCTGCAAAATCATGTGTGTTGTAAACTTATCTGTAGCATGTGTTGTTTTTTCTTCCCAGAAGCCCTTTTTTGCACCTGTCTTGTAGCACTCCTATATGTGTTGTGTGTGCTTTTCTGGGAATGTAATGTGCTGAATCTATTCACAATCACATGGTCTTTGTTTTGTATATGTTTAACTACTGCTCCTTTCTTTGTAACCCTGCTGTTGGTGATCTGTTCTTCGCTCCAGACAGGCTAAAAAAATCGTGGGTGAGATCTTTAAAGATTTTCAATTTTTTTCTGCACTTTCTGTACAAAATGCTTTTATTAAATAGTCTCTTTGATTTCCTTCACTTTCTGTACTTGTGCCGGCCTTGTATGAAGTTAAATATAAAAATTTCTGAGTGAGGACCTTATGGCGGGCCCTACTTTTGCTGATTTTGGCCGGTTTGTTTGCAGGCTTAAGGTTACCTTGTTGTAAAAAAACTTTGTACATTTTCTTATAGGCATGCATAGAAAGATATTACATAAGAATTTATTGAAGAGCATACAGGGAACATATGAAAACTGATTCTGA
>WBZZ01001920.1:180000-247500 GCA_019918135.1 Paulinella micropora
AAAAAATTTTCGTCTTGATATAGATGGACGACAAACACCAAATTAGAAAGCAGAAGAAGAGAAACGAATACTTAAAAGAAAGAAGGAAGAATAAATATACATGTGTCTGTGGTAGGACGATAGGAATATATAGTAAATACACACATGAAAAAAGTCAAACACATAGAGACTTCTTTGCGGAGAAAGAAGAGGTTATGATAGGTGGTCATAAAGTAATTCGTATAACATATAGAAACGACGACATAGAAAGATATTATAAAAATAAAATGTAAAACCATTAAAAAAAATAAATATTATTACTTATATATAATATGACTTCTATAATGATACAAGCGGACAAGGAAATGAAAGAACTATACAACTTTCATTTTCCAGAAGCATTAGCGGATGATAGAATGATTAAGAAATACACAAAAAGAGAAGTACTTCAACGATATAGTAAAGCTTTTAAGTTTTGGATAGAACAAAAGAACAAAATATTAGAAGAACCTTCAACTACACTCAATATACATAAATGGCAAATTTGTGAAGAAGCAATCACGCAACTTAAATTACTGGCTATGATAGTTTTGAATAAAAATAAAATGTAAAACCATTTAAAAAAATAAATATTATTACTTATAATATTAAAAAATGTGAAGACACAAGAAATATCTCACACCAGAGGACAAACGAAAGGCTAACAATGAAAAAGCAACCGCTTATTATTATAAACACCGGGAAGGAGTGAATATAAGAAGAAAGGAAAAACTGAAAGAACGAAACAGGAAACTTAAAGAGTATGAAGAAATGAAAGCAAGAGAGAAATCCTAAAGGTTGAAAATACTTTTTTCCATAAATGTAAAACAATTTCTATTTAAAAGATAAGATTTTATTTATATATAATATCGGTAAAACAATTTAATTTATTTTATTATTTATATCCACACTAATATAAAAGTAAAATATGCCACCACCTTTAGCCCAGACAATATAAAAGTAAAATATGCCACCACCTTTACCGCCCAGACCAACGAAGGAAAATGTAGAACTAGCGAAGGTGAGGGCAAAGTTAAGGGAAACTGAGACACAGGAGGCGAAGAAGCGAGAGGTAAAACTCGTTGAACTAAGACCAATAAGAAATAGAGGTATAAATGGCTTTACATGCCCTTTTAAAAATCTCGATATAAATTTTTATGATATGGATGCGATTGAACTAACAATTATGAGAGCAGTCAGAGATGTTAGAACTAGAGGTATGACAAACGAGGCGAGTATGCACGTTAAGTTTGCTTATATAACGGATGTTGATGATATTAAGTTTTATAAATTTAAAATTTTCAATGCAGTTAAGTTAAAAGACATTGATGAACTGTTTCGTGATATATATCTATATAATGAACAAAATCTTGAATCCAGTGCTCGCGGATATGAACGAATTATTCAATACATAAATATTCAAATTATCCAAGAAGACGGAGGAGGTTGTAATTCTTCAGGTAAGGACTTGAAAAACAAAACGACAGAAAGAATTCATATTAGTCCAAGGAGTAAGGATAATAATTGTTTCTTCTATGTTGTTAAGGATATATTAAATTTACCTTTGAAAGTAAAATCAAAACTTAATAAAAAAAAGTATGTAATGATATTAGGCAAGAATTCAAACTTGAGCCTAATACTCCGTTACCTTTATCAGTCGGCTTTGAAATCTTAAAAAAATATTGTATTGAAGGTAAGTATTTTGAATTAACTGATGCAACAAGCAAACAGACATTCAAAACTTTGAAGACCCTTTAATAACTGCAGATGTCCTTTGTTATCTACTCAAAGGACATTATATAAGTTTCATAAGAAGAAACAAAAATAAGTGTTCAGATTGTTATAAAGAGTATTACAATAATCATAAATGTATTGCTGTTGACATTCAAGACAACAAAAAAAATTGATTTTTCTGTTTTGGTTGGAATTTCAGTTTTGGTTGGAATTTTGATTTTGGGTGAAAATTTGAATTTTCAAATTAACTGCTATATTCGTCCGCAAAATATCGTGAATTTTCGCGAAATGTTACCGTTAAATTTGAAAATTTAAATTTTTGTCACAAAAATGAAAAACTATCACAAAAATGAAAATCTGACACAAAAATGAAAAACTAATTTTTGTTGTTGTCTTGAATGTCAACAGCAATAATAATAAAAGAATTTCTTATGTAAGAGCGAAACTCAGAAAGAAAGAAAATCAAGTGAGGTCTTTATTAACTACTTTTGAAGAGGCTAAGTATAATAATCAAGATGAAGTATTTCATTATGACGTAGAGACTTTTACAAATGAATATGAATTACACACACCATACATAGCGGGCTATACCGTTTCGGATATCGGCTTTAAATATGTAGCAGGCGATGAATGTATCCCTAAATTACTTGACATAATTTTTGGATATGCGGATGATTTATCAAAAAGGAAACCAAAAGCGAAATTATATGTTAATGCTTTTAACGGAAGTAAGTTTGACCACTACTACTTACAAAAAGAATTTATCGAAAGAAGAATAAAAAATGCGACCCTTATGAATAATGGTGCTATTATTTCACTAAAATATAAAAATATAAAATTCTGGGATTTATGTAAGCACACTGAGGGAAGTCTAAAAAAGAACCTTGAAACACTGGGATGTAATGTGTTAAAAGGAGACTTTGACCACGACAATGCGAAACGATGGGAAGAGACTCCGGGACGACGAAACAAAAAACGAATGTTTAACATACTTAGAAAAAGATGTTATGGGACTAAAGGAACTACACGACACACTAAACAATCAAATATATAAAGAACACAAAACTAACTTAACTGCTTATATATCTACTTCGTCTCTTACTTGGAATTTATGGAAAAAGAAGATAGATGGTAAATATATTATTCAACTACCAAATTTAAAACAAGAAAAAGATTTTAGAAGGGCTGTATATGGTGCTAGAACTTATCCAAGCAAAAGACGATTTATTTCAGAGCAATATCAAAAATACTTAAATGGTGAAATTGGGTTTGATGAGATTGTAGATTATCTTATTGATGCTGATGTTGTAAGTCTTTATCCAACTGCGATGCTTGAACTATTTATGACTGGCGAAATAAAGGAATGTGAAGGAAAAATGAAAGGGAAACTAGGAATGTATAATGTTGATTACATATCTCCAAAAAATATATTACATCCGCGGGTTCCGTATAGAGATAGTAAGGGGTGTTTAAAATGGGAGTTAAGAGATATGAAAGACCAATGGCTTACTTCTGTAGATATTGAAGGTATGATTGAACTTGGATACCAAGTCAAAATCAATCGGGGCTATTATACAGAAGGAGCTGAACCAGTATTCAAAGATTACATATTAGAGTTATTTAAGAAAAAACAAAATTCAAAGAAAGGCACACCTCAGTACTTATTAGCAAAGTTATCTATGAGGGAAAGACAATTCAAAGACCGATTAATTCTGTAAGTAAATACATATCAAAAAATCATGAGTATTGGAAATTCTGGGCTAAACATGTAATAACGGATATTGAAAAGTTTGAAGAGGCTAATTATTGCTAATCAGTGGTATTCCTAGAGATGAGCAAGGAAAAGAAGAAAAAATTACAAAACCCACTCACTGCGGAGCATTTATCCTAGCATACAGCAGACGAATTATGTATAAGTATATGACTGAAGCCAACCCAGACAACGACCCTGACAGAGACTATTATTATACGGATACAGACAGCATTCAAAGCCATGTAAGAAACATTGAACAGATAAAGAGATTTAGAGATAAAGCAATCGGGCGGAATGGATGATGACCTCGGAACAGATTGTAAAATAATAAGGGGAATATGGGTAGCACCAAAATTGTATATGTTGGAGTATGTAAAAAAAGATGAAGAAAAAGGTAAAACTCATTTCCACTTTAGAGGTAAAGGTTTGGACTTGAAAAAATTAAATCCAACCGCTTATGAATTAATGGATAAGGGTGAAAGTTTAACTAATACCAGAGTCTTTATAATGAAGAAAATACATACTAGTAGAAACAGCAAACAACAACACATTGAGCATTTTAGCATACAGCATCAAAAGAATGTAGTAAAAGTAGTTAATAAAACAAGATGGTGCGGTCGTGAGTTTATCAACGAAAATGATAGTATTCCACACGGCTTTGATATTTGAGAATTTCACTTTACTGCCCGAAGGGCGTAATCACTCTACGAGATGGTCGTGCTACGCACTCTCGGTTATTCTCAAACATCGTCAGCCATTAAAGTATAAAACGATGCTTTGTGATGACGGCAGTCAGAACAAAATATCAAATATCAAATAATTAATTTTTTTCCATAATTTTTTTTTACCAATCTATATAGACCAATGACCACCCTCACCAGACTATGTGAGAAGTTTGAGAAACTCTCTATTGAAAATAAAAAAAGAAACATTTTCTCTTACCGATGTTAAAAAGATAATTACTGACGAAATCCAAATGATTGAAAATGCACGGGCAGGCAAACCAAGGGATATTTTTCCATTCGGTAAGTATAAAGGTAAGAAAATTCAAGATGTTGCTACCATTGACAAACCATATCTTGAATGGGTCATGAAACAGCCGTGGTTTGAAAAATTTACAGACATTAAAAGTGAAGTAAAAAAATATATTTGATAAAAAAAATAATATAATAATATAAGATGACTGACCTGAACACCAAACAAGACTACTTGAATGAAATTGAAAAATGGAACCTTGATGTTTCTATTAAAAAGCCGTCAATTAAATGGACTAAACCTGACATCGTTTCTTTTTATGAGCAATACAAGCCAAGGGATGACAACGTGAAAGTAGTTATTCCATCAGAACCCATAACGGGCGACGAACCAAGCACTCCTTTTACGGCGACTGATTTAAAAGAGGCAGGTATCACTGAAATAAAGGCTAATGTAGGAGAAGAGATTGCGACTGCTACATCCGTAGGTGATAAAGAGACTGCTATAGAATATACAGAAGAAGGATGTATATTAAGGAAAGCGAGCGATGTTATTCGTGTTGTAAAAGAAAGATACCAAAAAATAAAGTAAAAGTAAAAATATAAACAAAAACAAGTTTTTGTGTTATAGCAAAAATCACGAGTGATTTTTTTATAAATTAGTTCTTTTTTGCTTCAGTGATCCTCTATGAAGTTAGCAATAACTTTAATATTACCTGACCCGCCTGCCGACACGGACTTCTGTGTGAATGTCAAAACATCGTTTGGGGTTAATTGAATATCGTAGGTTCTTAGATTAATTTGTTGAGTTGAGGTAGCATTAACATAAATCTTTAAAAGTGTTGTTCCGTTTGCGATAGCAGTTGCTTTTGTGTCTGTATCTACAATTGAAGTTTTGGCATCTACATCGGTAAAACCCGCTCCTGTCAGTGTTCCGTTCAAAACCATTCTGACGACATTAGACTTACTATCTTCATTTGTAATACTTATCAAAGATGGAAAGACATTTGAATAGTTGGTTAGGCTATTATTGAATAATACTTTATTCCTGATACTTAAAATGGGGCTTTCAGTTATATTACCTGCTTCACTCCCTTCCGCGTTACTTGTAATACTTGTATTAATTGTGTTAGTGCCTTCGATAAACAAACTACAACTGGCGGTCTTCAGTCTTTGTATTCCAACTCCTGCATTATTGTGAACAATTCGTGCTACAAATGGCAATGTAGTATTCCGCAGACTGACACCCGTGTTGGCATTCGCATACTTAATCGTATGGACTAACTGAAAATCACCTGTCTTCGGATTTTCAATAGAAAACTTAATAGCACCAAAACCTAAGTATTGAAATTGAATTTGAAATACATTTCCCTTGTCCAGTCTAATACAGGCATATCTCCTGTTCCGTCGCACGGGTCATCCCAGTACGCTTGATAAAATGCGTTTGGGGTTCCTCCTATACAATGTAGAATAATCATTCCTTCATCTCTAGTTTTATAAATAAAAACCATTAGATAAATCGTTATCTCCGATACCTATCCACGAATAATAATCTTCGGTTTCGTCTGTTGTCCATAAAGCAGTGAAGCGGGCTACAACACGGGGCCATACCAGTGCGATATTTTATTTTTCTTTTGCTTACCATACTAGCATCAGCGGTAGCATTAGCAGTCGTTTTTAATTTCGTCATATTATTCAGAAATGAAACACTCGCATTTGTCTGAGTTAATGTCCATATTCGTGTATTAATGGTATATGGAAAGATTTCCTGTAATACTGGTGTTAAGGAACTGGTTAGGGTTTCACCAAAAGCTGTCTTCATATGATTAGTTTCAACGTGTCCATCATATCCAACTTTGACATTTATAAACTTTTCGTCGGGATTTTGTGCGATTAAATTTCTCTGGTGAGTAGTCATTGTTTGTGTATATGAAACAAAAAATAATTTTCTTTCTTTTTATTGGTTTCATAAATATCTACGACATTAGGATTTCAATTCCCTTAACAAGCACACTTCGTTGAAGAATGGCGAATGTGTAGTGATTGAGATTGTTTCCCGCAGTGGTTGAAGAGAATTCATATTGTCGTTCAGTGTCAAGGCTCAGACCGCTTACCTCATAGCCGTCGGTATCCTTATCGCACAGCGGGCGGTTATTATCAAAGGAATCAACATGAAACCAGTTATAGTGATACACATTTGAATTCAAAATGGCACTCCCCTTTAATTTATTTTTCAAAAGCATATAATCCTCATTCTTCAAAGTATCAACATCAAAATGTTGAAGACGAGTTCCGTCAAGGGTTGTGTAGTATGTCTTAATTTTCTTTCAAGCAGTATTTGGGGCTGCAACACCATCAGTTCTATTATCATTATCAAAAGCAGTGTAAGAAGTCTCAGTATTGTTGAAAGCGGAAGTATAAATACGACGAATTCTTTCACCCTGTGAGCGGTTCATCTTTATGACAAAATTTTGCTGTCCTGTTTGAAGATTTTGTTTCCAAGCAATGGGATATTCAATCTTAAAAGGAAAGCCTTCACCCGCGATCTTCTGTTGGACACCAAGAATAACATTAGGATCAGTTTCCACGGCAAGAAACAAATTCAAATCAGAAATAGTAGCACCAACAGCACTTGCTGCAGCACCAGCAGAGATAGCACTAATATCAGTTCCATAGAAGAAAATTCGATTGGTCGCCTCCCACACAATACGCATATCCAAAATTTCATTGAAACCGATTGTCTTATCAAGTTCAAAAATAGTTCCAAACAGCATTAGGAAGACGCCTTCGACACGCCCTATGCCAGCACTACCCGTGGCCTTACCCCTACAGGCCCTACCAACCCCGCCCAAGGACCCCGCGAAACCAGAGAGGCTTGCGGCCCAACCCATCATGCTCGCGAAGACCTCGGGCCGATCCCCAGCCGCAAGCCAAATTGCCCAGCTGGTGCTCGCCCCTCCCGCTCTTCCCGATCAGCCTGCCCATGCAGCAGCCACACTACGGCAAACGCCCATTCACAACCAACCGACCCAGACCCCTCCTGGCATGGCCCGCCCTGAGGACGCCAAACATACCACGACCAGCGCCCCCGGTGCCGCAACAACCCCTCCAAACGCAAGGCCCACTACTACCACACCACCGCCCAAAGGAAGTTTAACACTGATAACTGGGTCATCACCAGTATCGCTACCGCCTTCAAAATAGTTTGCCTCATCATAATCTACATTAACAAGGTTGTAATTTCCCGCGCCGCTTGTAGCAGTCGCGCTATCGTTAAACGCCGAGCATTCACACTCGGGACTTTATAGTAATTATTACCTGCTGTTATGAGTCCAGCAGTATCAACAGCATCGCCAATTGCCTTCTTTTCAGTTCTACTTCCTACAACAATCTTTCCAACATTACACTTTTGAAGCATCGCACCAGAGCCAGTTTTGCCTTCTGTGGCGGTATCATAGTCTCCGTAAATCATCTTAGTGTAATTTCCCACATGTTGAAGATTACATAGATACTGCCCGCTTCGGCTACGAAGTTCAATCGTTTTAATCATAGACAGACAATCCATAAAAATACGATTGAAATGGCCAGCACCATTGTTTGTTGGTTTGTAAGTAAATCTCAACACAGACCTCGCAAGGTTCAAAGGGCGGGTAGGAATCAAATGTGCTTTCCAGTCCTCCCGCAGTAGTAAGTGTGACATTTGCCGACCCTTCACTGCTAGTAAGTTTATGTAATTCATACTTTCCTGACAATAGTTCCTTTGTCTGATGGACTAGTTCTCCTGCGTATTGGACGGGCATTTTTTTCGTTTTGTTTTTTGAAGTAGTGCAATTAACTAATTCACCAGAATATATTATAAAGATTTTAAAAATCTTTCAGCAAAAAAAAAATAATAATAATAATTCTAAAATTAAAAATAATTATCTCGCCTTCAACAAATTGAAAAATGAATTAAATAAATTAAAATAATTAGTTTCACGATAAACCAACAATGTCATAACAATACGTAACCCATTAAGATTAATCGCTTGGTCGTTTTCGTCCGTCAAGTAAAACCTAAATACATTATTTGAACTTGCAGATAATGTTTTCCCGTACTCACTACCAGAGCCGTCATAGATGACAGAACCAAAAGGAATTTCGGCTGTGTATATTTCTTGAAGCACATGATTATCTCCTTCACCAACTAAGTCCGATTGAAGGTATAAAGTCTTTTCACCAGTTAGAATAATTACGTTTGGCGATTTAATAAAATCATTAGCAAAGAAATATGTTGAATTTTGTTTGCTTTAGTCTCCAGGTCTTTTAGAAGTGTCCGGCCGGTGCCTGCCTGCCTGAGCTGGCACCAGAGCCTGCCGTAACAGCCAGCCGACCCGGTCTTGAGCGCGAGAACAAAACTTAGTTCGCTCATTCGTAAGTGAGTGCCGGCACGGCTACCTTCTGTTTTGGGGGCTGTCTTGGGTGCCTATTGACGAACAAAGATGTTTGTCTTTTTTTTAATAAGGAAGGACTGAGGATGAACCAGGGTTGGGGGGGGGGGGGGGGGGGGGAGGAGGAGAGGCGTGCACCTGGCACCCGCGGTTCGAGTGTGAAGCAGAGAGAAGGGGGGAAAACCACAGTAGGGCGGGTGAGAGATGGGGAGTGGGAAAGACAGAAATGGGGGTGGGGGGGGGGGGGGGGGGGGCGGCAACAGAGTTTGCTGTTAGCAGGCAGGCACGGGGAGAAATCGCCCCAAAAAGAAGATTTTTTTCTTGGCGCGCCGCAAATTCCGGCAAAAGGGTGAATGCCCGATTATCGGGCGCACAGTCGCCGTGAAATTCACCATACATTTCGGCAAAATGCCCGATTATCGGCTCCTGTGGCGCTTGACGCGAAATTCACCGCAAACAGCATCTTGAGAAAAAAAATTTGCAGAGGACATTTCGGCACTGGCAAATAAGCACTAGCAAAATTTTTGGGGAAAGAAAAGCGGGCGGGGAAAAATTTTACAGTCAAAATTTTCCCCGCCCGCCCTCGCTTCCCCAAAAATTTTGCTGGAGCTAATTTTCAATTGCCGAAATGTCCTTCGCCAGATTTTTATTTTCTTGGCGCGCCGCAATTTGCGGCAAAAAAGGCGAATGCCCGATTATCGGGCGCACAGTCGCCGTGAAATTCACCATACATTTCGGCAAAAAGGCAAATGCCCGTACATTCCGGCATTTTCCACATTTGCCGCGAAATTTACCACAAACCGCATCTTGAGAAAGAAAAAAAAATTTGCAGAGGACATTTCGGCACTGGCAAATTAGCACTAGCAAAATTTTAGGGGAAAGAAAAGCGGGCGGGGAAAATCTTTGCACTGTAAATTTTCCCCGCCCGCCCTCTTCTATCAAAACCCATTACCTCATGAATACGTGTCTCACCATCAAATATAAACCGCGGTTGAATACCTCCATTATTTGACACACTGAATGTTAATTTACCATCCTCCGCTTCTGTGTTTGTATTGTTGCTTGAGACGACATAAGTATAGTCATTCGGACTTTCTGTTGTCAGTACCTCGGCCAGTTTATTTTTTAAATGGTTCATTGTGTAGTTTCCCTCAGGTATCGTAATTAAAGCCTCATACCCGTCTTCGGATAATGTAAAAGTATTATATGGTGAAGCCACAGAGTAATACGACTTCGGCACATAGATATGAAGAATTTTGCAGTGCGTTGGATTGTCTAGTCCCTTCATATTGACTTCGTGTGTGAAGTCGCTATCTGTGCCTGTTATTCTGTTTTTGCTATTTATGTAATAGATGGAACTTGACCGACCACCTTTGTAGTCCATCGTAGGTGCTTTTTATAAAAACCACCTACAACCTCAAAAAATCTATATATTAGAAAATATCTTTTAAATAAATGTATTAAATCCATCTCCATACCCATTCTGTACTTTTAATTTCTCCGCTTCGTCTTCTTTTAAATCTGTATAGCCACTAGCAAACTTAAATCGCACTCCTTTTGCCCGCTCCATCAAAAACCTCATACTATGCCAACCGCACGTGTCTGAGGTGTTTGATTGTTGTTTTACTTGATTAACCTTCATTAATAAATAACTATCGGGGTGGCTTTTATCTATTAGTTGTTTCATTTGTTGTTGAAAGTCTTCTGTTGGCTCGTAAAGTGCTTAGGGGTCATAGACTTCAACACTCCTGTCTTTATCCAGACTTACCCATATAGTAATCCAACGAGACCCCGCTTGTTTGTGATTGTCCAAATTCATAATAAATCCGTATCGCTTTCTGCTTCCGGGTTTCAACTTGTAGATTTCATCACTGGCTATCGCTCCGAGATACCATCCATATTTTTTCATTATGTCGTCTATTTCATTAGTCATTAGTCCCCGCCCCTCGCCCTGCTGTGGTTGCTCCTCTGGCTGTGGCTCTGGTTGCTGTGGTTCCTCTTGCTGTGGTTGCTGTCCAAAGGACGCATCTCCAACTTCGTTGGAGTGCTCTGGCTGTGGTTGCTCTGGTAGGTTTTCCTCTTGCTGGGGCTCCGGTTGCTGTGGCTCCGGTTGTTCTATATTTATTTATAAGAGCATTAACATAATCTTTTTTTCTCATTGAATGAACCCATTCTTTTCGTGATAAATACTTTTTAATGTTTTCTACGGAAAACACTTTATTAATCAAATCTTCTAAACCAGTTCCCGTTTGTAATCCCAAATATTCTGCGAGTTTCTTTTTTACTTCGTCCTTCTTTTGTCCTACATCAATTTTATGTTCTACAATTTTATCTATTATCCATGATGCCCTTTTGGTTCCAACCTTTAACATCGTGGCCTTCATTTTTAAGTTTATCCCTTAATGCTTCACCAAGAATTTTAATAGTAAGTTTTTTCTCAATATTACTATTCGACAATCCATTCTTTAACATGGCTTTGTATTTAGCCTCCTCTAGTTTGTTTCCTATATTTTTATTTAATGCTTCTTGTGCTCCTAGCATTTTTTTCATATCATCTATTGTTATTTGTTGCTTTTGAAATTCTTTTATTCTTTCTGCTATACTTTGTATTTTACTAGGTTCCCAATTATCTATATCTGCTTGAGTAAAAACTCCAGAATTTATGATTAATTTTTTATTGTCTTCAAATTCTTTATTTGGTTTAACTTTTACCTCTGGCTGTGCCTGTTGTTCTTGTGGCTGTCCCTGCTGTGGTGGCATAATATATTGATATTGTGGTGGCGGTGGTAATGCTTGTATCCTATTTTTTCTGTCTTCTTCATATTTTACATCTTCTATGAGTTTTTGCTCCCTTCTTAGTTCTCTGGCTTTTTGTTCTTGTCGTTCCTTGATATCGGATAGTTCATTGCGGTGTATCCTTGCTAACTCATCCTGCCTTTCCTTAGCATCTGCTATGTCTTTTCTTTCTTGCCTCTTCTTTTCTTCTTCAGCATCAACTCGTGCTTTTTTCTCTTCTTGGTCAATCTCATCAATCTTTTCGTATTTCTCCTTTCTGAGTTTGTCTAAGTGGTCATTAATGGCAGTTCTCCTATTCTGTTCAATCTCTGACAGGCTCTGGACTTTTCTTAAGTCTTCCTTTTTGGTAGTCCGCTTTGCTTTTGGTCTGCTCAAGCATTTCATAAAAAGTTTAACAATTTGAAGTGCTCATATCATTTGTTTTCTTACCGAAATTAAGATAATATTTTTTACCCTTTTGGATAATATACGGGTTCCCGCTTTTATTCCTATAAACCCGCGGGGGTCTCAATTTCTGTTTTTTCGCTTTCTTGACGACCATTGTATATAAACAAACAAAAAAATATTTCCTCATAATTTCACAAATCCCTAAGGGATGTTGTGACGGGACGAAGTCCCTCACAAACAAAATATCATCTTTCAAAACTTGAGTGCCCCTCGTCCGCTCTGCCTACCATATCCTAGTTTTGATGCTACAGCACTAACACTACCAGCGTAAGGTACCCCGACGCTACTTAATGCTCCCGCAGTCCTAGAGATTAACTTATTATTGCGAACAAATTTATCAACAGCAAAGGCCGTTTTCCCAACTTTTTGCCAGTTAATTTTACCGCCAGCCTGTCCCTTGCCTCCTTGCTTCTTCTTACGACCAGTCTTCTTTTTGCCTCCAGCCATATTTGTGCTTGAGTTAATTGTTCGTTTGCCGATTGTTGGAATGACTTCAACACGAGTTGTTTTTACTACCATTATAATAAGTAAAAAAAATAATTATATAAAAATATTATAAAAATTTTAATGAGAAATTCTTCCGTAATTGATCATCAACACTTGAGACATAAAGAAAATTAAATCTCTCCTTTGTAGCCTCGTGATACTTTTGAAGAAAATAATCAAAGTCGAAAGATAAGTCTAAGTGTTTATACACGAGTTCCATTTTATCCTGAGACTGGCCCGGAAAGATTGACAAATAATCTAACTGCTTAATTGCTTCTGGTCTAAGGTCGTTTAAATACTGGCTAGACATAATCACCTTACTTTTATAGTGTCTGTTCTTTTTTAACAAATCACTTACGGACTTGTCTCTTAATCCACTTCCTAAATCGTCCAAAACAAAAACAACCTCTGGCGAAATATACTTACTTGGTCGTTCTTTCTTCTCACCTCCTTCTTCTTTTTTCTTTTCCTTTCCAAAGTATAAAAATTGTGGCTTCTCTATTTCTTCTTTGTCTTGTTTTACTTCTCCTTCGTGTTCCTCGTCATGTCTGTTCAGTTTGTCAAGTTCATAATCAATGACATTAACACCATCTGATTTAAGAAAGGTATATATTGCCATTGGGTTTCCCCTGTTCTTAAAGTGCTTTACCATTGCTTTATAAATGTAGTCCTTGTGTATTGTTGAAGCAATAATGACAATGCGGGTTTTTCTGTCTGTAGTCCGTTTCAGTATTTCAAAGAGTGCTGTTGTTTTCCCGCTCTTCTTACGGGCGAGTAGAAATATGTTGGCGTAAGGTTCGTTAAATAATTTATAACCCTTGGCTTTTTTGTTTCCATCACCCTCTTGTTTTACTGGCTTCACCTTGATATTTTAAATCTTCTGCATGGTTATATATTATTAAGCGAGAAACTCTAGACACACAACAATTCTTCCCGCTAAATTTCCTGTGTAAATATTTCCGCTGTCAGTTTCAAGGACTTTAAATGTATATTGTCCGTCGCTCCATCCAACAACACCCAAATTATAACCGAGATTTGAAATGTTTGCTGTGGTGCTGTCAGCAAATGTTTCAATAATTCCAATTCTATCCATGTAAAGAATTCTGGTTTTTGTCTCTGTCTGGTCGTTCATATAGTGGATAAATTTTACATTCATTTTGGTGGGTGTGAATGACATTTGAATATTTTTATTAAATGTTTTGCTTCCTCCAGCAAAATCATTGCTCAGAAAAATAATCTTTGGTATTTGAACTCACTCATAAATTATATAATATAATATATAAAAAATGTTATTAATATTATTATTTGTGTGCTCAACTATTGCTCGGACTATGTGTGATTTTTTCATTTTAAATAGAGACTTTGGTCAAAAAAAGGCGAATTGTATTCATTGTATTCAATCAGGTCTAAATAATAATTTTACTTGTATTTATATTAACAATGGGTTAAACGATTGTCGGTCGTTTAGTGATGCGGTTCCTTTAATATGTGCTGGTGATGGTATCTGGTATAGGTCTCATATATACGAATGTTATTCTATTTAAACATAACCATAATAAACCATATAAAACCATAATGCCTGACTACAAACAAGGAAATATTTATGCTATTAGATCACATCAAACTAATCTGATATACATTGGTTCAACAACTCAGACATTATCGCAAAGACTTGTAGATCATAAATCAACTTACAAACGATATATAAATGGAAAACATTACTATACTACTAGTTTTGAAATAATACAATATGTGGATACTTATATTGAACTAATTGAAGATTACCCATGTGAAAATGTATATCAACTAAGAAAGCGAGAAGGAGAATTGATTAGACAAACAGAAAATTGCGTCAATAAAAAAAAATAGAATGTAGACCTCATAAAGAATGGCGGGAACTAAATAAAGAACAATTATCACAAAAAAAGAAGGATTGGTATGAAAAAAATAAGGAGCGAATAACACAAAAAAGAAAGAATGCTATGTAGAAAACTAAGAACAAATATTGCAAAAAAAAGAAAAAAAATAGAGAACAAAATAAAGAAAAATTATCACAATTACAGAAAAAATACAGACAAAAAAACAATATGCTTGGTTTATCAGTGTTTGGCATTTAATTTATTTCTTTGAACTAGAAGGCGATGGAAGGCAAATGCCGATAATTCCGACATAAATGTTGGCAACCTCACAAGGTAACTTCTTTTCAGATAGCCTCACGATACAAAGGGTTATAATGGCAACGATGATACCCATTTGAAATAAGTATTTAATAAGTCTGCTGTCTGTCGGTCTGTTTTTTATACAACAACAATTCCAGTTATCTTCCAATTCGTGCTCTATTTTTTTTCCTCAGTCTTCAATGAAATATCCAAAACACGATTTTTTAACTCTGTTGTTAGTTCGCCATCTACTTCTATGAGTGGAGGTGGTGGGTGTAATCTAGCGGGCATTGTTTTTACGGATTTCTGCTAATTGATTTGTTTGGTCTTGTAGTATATTCATAAGATTTTTATTTTCTTTTTCTAAATTAACTACCTTTTCCGCCATGTGTTGAAAAGCGCTGACTAATATTGGTATGAAGTCCGTGTATGATATACCTTCAAAGTTTCCATCCCCATCGTCTGCTTTTATTCCACTTTCAGATACAAATTCTGGAAATATTTTTTTTTACTTCATCCGCAATAAATCCGTGGTTCTTTTTCTGTTTCTTTTCGTCTGATTTCAAATAATATGAACAACAGTTTATTTTCATGAGTTTATCGCAACAATCCCCGCAGTCTAGTGTTTTAATATCTGATTTTAGCCTCCTGTCTGAACCAGAATTCCAAACATTCGCTCCTGCTGCAATATAAACATATCCTGTATTTTTTTCACCGTTTGCTAATGAAGTCGACCAAGCGTGTAACAATCCACCTGTATTCATTACCACCGCATAACCTGATGCGTCACCTGCTTTCTTCTGTCTTTAGTTCTACTTCAAGAACACGAGACTTTAATTCTGGAGTTAGTTCGCCATCCATATTCATAATAGGTGGTGGTCTGTGAAGTCTAGTCGTATTATTGTTTGACATTTGAAAAAACGACTGCTCGTATTTCTGCTAATTGATTTGCTTGGTCTTGTAGTATATTAAGTAAAAGTTTATTTTCTTTTTCTAAATTAACTACTCTTTCTGATACGTGTTGAAAAGCACTAACCAGTATTGGTATAAACGCCATATATGATACTCCTTCAAGTTTGCTTTTTCCGTCGTCTGCCTTCATTCCACTTTCAGATACAAATTCTGGAAATATTTTTTAAACTTCATCCGCAATAAATCCGTGGCTCTTTTTTTCTTTTTTCTCGTCTGATTTCCAATAATATGAGCAACAATTTATTTTCATTAATTTCGCACAACATCCCTCACAGTCTAGTGTTTTAATATCTGATTTTAATCTCCTGACAGTCTGAACCAGAAGACCATGTATTTTCTCCCGCAGTCAAATAAACATATCCTGTATTATTCTCACCGTTTGATAGTGAAGTCGTCCAAGCATGTAATAAACCGCCTGTATTCATTACTACTGCATAATTTGAAGAATCTCCTGCTTTCATAAATATTTGTGGGTTGGTCGTATTTGATGGTCTTTTTCTTAATGTTAAAAATCCGCTGGATGCTGTCGTCATGCTCGCATCACTCTGAGCATAGATTACTCCAGTCCCCCTCGCATAAAAATTTAAGTCCTGATTGGTATTGCTTCCAGTAGCATATATTGAATTATATCCAAAACCAATTCCCTGTGTTCCGTTGCTGTGTCTGAATTCAATACCAGCAGAAGATGCTCCAAGATTGGCTGTGACATATAACCCGACTGGTGTAGCATGAGACCCACTTCTTGCTTCTCCTCTTATATCTGCCGTGCTATCAACAACAGATATCCCAGCATTTGCCGTTAGTAATCCACTCGCAGTTGCCGTTGTTGTTGATATCCCCGCACTAGCCGTTATTAATCCTTTCGTCCATAAAGTCCCGTTTGCCCCATTTAATGACATTAACAATTGCTCATTAGAATTTTCCCACACAAAACCATCCGACGAAGCAAAACCAGACCTAAATCTTACAGCAAAGCCTGAAATATCGTTACCTGCAACCGCAGACCCTCCAGATAGACTTTTACCTGCCCCTGGTTGTGCCATATAAATCCCCCATCCTGCGTTGTCTGTATCCCACAGAAATATACCCTGTCCATTTCCTCCATCTACTTTATTTTGAATAGATAACTTACAACCGCCATCTGCTGTTAATAATCCGCTCGCCGTTAATGTAGTTGTAGTCATGCCAGCAGTTGCCGTTAATGTAGTTCCCGTTTATTGTTCCGCCATTTGTTATGTTGTTTGAGTTCATATCCAAAGCACCATAAAACCGCATACCGCCAGCATTGTTAAAACGGACGATGTCAGACGAAGCACTTTTATTATCCAAAAGTTTTGAAATATAAAGACCTGCTCCTTTTATATCAAATGCTACATTCGTAAATACATAACCTCGTTGGTTCGCGGTTCCACTTGTAGCGGTGTTTAGAGTAAATAAGAAATATTGATAATCACCTGATGTCTGTGAAAAGAATATATCTCCTCCATTTTGGTTTAATATCCTCGCCCCATTATATGTTATATTTCCACCATTAACGATAGTTTGATTTGTTAAAATCGGCGTTGTTCGTTAAAGTTAGATATTTTATCGTAGTGCTCGTCCCGTTGAATGTTTTAATTCCTGTTATTGTTTGGTCTCCTGTTAGTTTCACACAATTGTCATCTAGATATTGCCTATTTACCGCTTCATTCGCATTTTGTGGTGCTCCTAGATTAACAATCCGACTACTATTACAATCTAAGCCAGTAGCATTAAACCACGAAACAATCGTCCCGTCAATAATAAAACTTTTTTTTTTTCGCAGAAATTTCAAAGTTGTAATATGTTGCAGTTTTCATATCCAAACTAGCAATTGACCCGATATTACTTGTAGAATTAAAAACGATGAATGTGCCTTTTGTTGTTGAATTAATTGAATTCCCAGTAATTCAACACCACTGCTATATGTCTTAATTCCTGCTATGGTTTGGTTTCCTGTTAGTTTCACATTTTGCCCGTCTTTTGTATCAACATAACTTTTATTTGCTCCATCTGTTGAAGCGGAAGGGTCGGCTAAGTTTGTTATTTTGTTGTTATTCAAACTTAATGTTGTTCCAGTTGCGGTTATAATTAAAGTATTACCTGAATATATCTCTACATATGAACCAGTTATTTGTATCGGATACCAAGTCGCTGTTGCTGTTTTTTGTGCTGCAATCATTCCTATTTTTGTATCAAAGGCTATGCCAATACCATCAAAAGTAGTAGGATTGGACGAACCACTTACTTCTAAAGTTGATGTAAATTTTTTATTCCCTGCTATGGTTTGGTCTCCTGTTAGTTTAACCACCGAAGTATGAAGGACAGAAACATCCACGCCATCAACCAAATTCACATTTGTTATGCTTTGGCTTTCATATCAATCCCCGCACTCGCATTTATTATTTTGCTAAATGTTTTGTTTGGTCTCCTGTTAGTTTAACCACCGAACCATCAACTGCGAGATTAGTGAGATTAATTCCATCATATGTAGAAGCCCCTGAAATAGCAAAACCACCCATATTTAGTGCCCCCGTCATACTAGCAGTGCAGTCTAATCTAAGAAATGGTGAAGTGGTGTTTCTCCATTGCCCCGTGCTATACATGAGCAGTTGGTTATCTGCTGGTGTGCCCGTTATTAACACATCGCTATGTGAGTCTATACTTCCGCTCGCTGACACTTTATCATTATTATCGTGGTGTTCAAATATCCATTCATCAACATCTTTGGTATTTAGTAAATTAACTCCTGTTATATTCTTCCTTCCCATACTAATATTGCCGAATTCATCAACATTTATCGGAAAGGTTTTATTTACCCAGTTTATTGAATTATATGTTAGATAACTATTCATTGCTATTAGTGCGGTTATAACCACATCTGAAAGTGTATCAATTGAACCAAGGGCCGTATTCTTCCATTTGCCTTCTACATCGTTGTAAGTTAAGTATTGACCGCTCGCTTGTGCAAATATGTTTGTGTCTATCAAATTATATAAACTGGTTTGGTGCGGATTGGAAGTATTAGAGCGGTGTTGAGTTGAGGCTTTGACTTCGTCATTATCCCTTACTCGTTGCTCTGTGTAGTATAAATTTTTTCCTTCTTTGATATCAGTCGTTGATTTTAAAGCAAGACGTGTGTCAAATCGGTCGTCAGTGTAATAAAGATTTATTGGGTCGGAATCTTCTGGCACTCTGTCTGTATTCAGACCGACTATGTTTGTGTTGGTTAAGTCTAAGTTTGCGATTGATAGGCTGTCTGTCGCGATTTCTGACAAGCCGAGTAATGATTTATAGGATGAGCCTGCCATATTATATAAAATAAATATTTAATTTTAAAAATACTAAAAAATAAAACTTTTAGTATAGAATGCCAAGTCCTGAAGCGAGCCGCCAAAACTGGGGAAAAGCAGTCGATGGAATTAAACAAAAAGCAAAGCAGAGAAAAATGGAACATGCCAAAAAGGTTTTGGAGCAATACCGAAACGCGGTTAAAAGCGAAGACGAAGATATGGAACGAAAAATAGCAGAGATAGAAAATAAGAATTTAGCAACAGATATTATTAACGAGAAGGAACAAGATGACACACCCGAGCAGAGTGAGAGTGAAAATGAGGTTGATATCACTGATATCATTGCGGAAAAGATGGCGAAAATGAAAATAAAAAGAGCGAAAGCAGAAACTAAGAGAGAAAAGAAGAAGAGTAAGAAACCAGAGCCCGAGCCTGAGGAAAGTGAAGAAAGAGAAAGTGAGAGTAGTGAAGAAGAAGAACCGAAACCTAAGAAAGGGAAAGGAAAAAAGTCTAGCAGTGTAAGTGTGAAAGTATATAATCAATCTTCTGGTGGTGCTAAGAAAGAAAAAAGTGATGTTGAAAAATGTTTCTTGAAGTTTTAGACATTACCAGAGATAATGATAAGAATAATAATTACTATATTCTGGATTATTATAAGTTAATTCACCTTTTGAATTTCGTATTGCTTTTGCTCTCATTCTGTATTTTTTTCTTCTTTCTTTATCCAAATGGTCTAAATGTGAATATAAACCTATGCGGTCTTTAATATTAATGTTCGTATCTGATATCTCCAAAATTAATAACCTTACCTTTCGGACTAATGACTTTATATTTTTTGTTTTTTACATTTGACTTTGAAAATCTCATACTATATAGAAACTTTTTAGAAAAAAGTTTCATCAAAATGATTTTTTGCTCAAAGATTTTAAAAATCTTTGTATAATATGCCAGATTTAGACCATAAACATACAATTATTAATAACCAAAATCGTAATAGTCAATTAGAAGACACACCTACTGGAGAAGTAGTTAAAACAAAAGAAGAAGAAGCACTTGAAATTCACCACCAGAAAAAGAACCCGAAAATATGGAACACGATATGGGGTTGATAAACCATTAGACCAAGTTTTTCTTGACTTAGCGGATATGAGTAAGATAAAAGATAAGAAAGGAAATAAATGCTATGCTTGGATGTTAGTTTGGATAGATTGTCATTCAAGATATTTAATAATCATTCCATTAAAAAATAAAACTGCAAAAGAAGTATATTATGCTTTGAAAACAATTAAATATAAACCGAAATCAATTACTACCGATAGCGGGGGAGAATATAAAGGAGCAACTCGTGAATATTTTAATGAAAATGGAATTAGACATGATGTGGTTGAAGTTGGAGACCATAGAGCCTTAGCGGTTGTTGATAGAGTAATAAGGAGTATAAGAAGATGGTTAGACCTATTATTTGAAACCAATCGTAATTTTGATTGGGTGAGTTATATTCAAGACTTAGTAGATGCTTATAATCATAAAGTTCATAGAGGTATTAAGGCGAAACCAGCGGAAGTATTTTTCGGAAGAGACAAAAATACCCAAAAAATCACTCGTGATCATTTAATTGACGAATTCAATGTTGGCGATAGTGTGAGAAAAGAAAACAAACGGAATTTATTTTCCAAAGGCGGAAAGACTTTTAGTAAAATTATTTATAAAGTCAAAGGCCGTTCCGGATTCAAGTTGATTTTGAATAACGACGAGTTAGTAAGCCCCCGAGATTTATTGAAAACTGATTTTATTAAACCGATTGACGAAGAAAAAGATATGAAGGAGCAAACTAAAGAAGTTATTAAAGAAAAAAAGACTAAAGAACTACTTAAAAGAGAAGAAATAGAACCAGAAAACATTAGAACAAGTAAGAGAGAACGAAAGGCTAAAGTAATACTTGACCTTTAATGAAAAAACTGAATAAGTTGAATTCAATGATTATACACCTTCCTTGGCTTTTAAACAATTGCTTATTACATTTCAATGCCGAGGAAGGTTTATAACCATTAGTGTCTCTCTTAGTTTAATCGAATATAGTGGAAAGCCGAAGAATTCACAATGACAAAGTGGGATTACGGGGCGAAGTTGGCCATTGTAAAGTAAACATTGATAGGACAACGATTGAAGCAAAATATTTGTTAAGGTTGGAACGATGTACGAAAACGAACAATTTTTCAATGCCTTCTTGAAGTTGATTAACAACCACGACATACATACCCCTCGACTGATACCTTCCGACATTCCCTGAACTTGAAGATGACTTAACAAACTTCGCCTGCTTACAATGATAACCCTCCACTGCAAACCCAATCGCTCTCCGTCGGTCAAACTCTATAAGAAAGTTGAGTGCTTCTCCTTTTTGAATAATAAATAAAGTTGCTTACCATCAGCAAATTCTGGCACCAAATCTCTACCCCCCTTTACCTCGAAAGTGTCGATTGAAAAGGACTGAAATTCTTCAACGAGTTCATCTGTCGGTCTGTCTTCTGTCGCCTTGACTTCTGTCGCTTTTACTTCTGCTTGTGGTTCGTCCGCCATCTGCAAATACACAAACATCAAGGGTTTGGTCTTTTGGTGACTTTTTGCTTTCTGAAAAAAATCGCCGACTGACAAAAAAAAGCACGAGGTAAAAAACTCTTCTTCGCAATTGGCTCCAATTTTTGACTGGTAGAAGTTCTGGATTTCTGCTGACAATTTGAATTACCGATAAAAAAGGAAAAGTGAAAAAACCTTTTACACCGCACACGAGAAAGGTCAGGCTAATTTACCCTCTTGCCAGATTTTGACAAACTGGAAAGTGATCAACTTTTTCACTTTTCAGAATAGTCTTAATCAGACAAAGTGCAAACAAGAATGAGTGATGATGATTGTAGCGATGGAGAATATACTGAAAGAGAATACCACAATAAGTGGTTAGAAAAATTAAAAGATACACAGTATTCACAGTTAATAAAATACAGAACGAAAAATGAAACCAAAAATGAAATAATACAAAGCAGACTTGACGAGAATGAGAAAGAAAGGATTGAATTGGAAAATCAAAAAAGAGAGTGTGAAAATAAAGGAAATGCTATTAACGAAATACTTGAAATGCGAAAAGGAGAAAGAGAAAGAAAGGAAAAAATAGATTTCGTAAAGAGAGAAGAAAAGAGAAAAGAAATAAATAAGAAAAAACAATTACGATTATTTGAACATTTTTTAAGTGCGGAAAATCAACCGATGGGATTTGACGACGAAATTCGAGCAAGAAAAATGATTGACGGAGGGAAAACTTCATCAGAAATAATTCAAGCATATGAGAAATATAAAAAACAAAGAATTAATTGAAATAGTAGTTTTCACTACTAACTCCTTTTACACATAGGAGTATAAACTAGTGTGTATTCAATTTAAAAGAATTGGGCGAAAGCCCTCTTCATTTCAAATGAATTTTATCTACCATACTTGTTTTTGTGTGGTAGGTGGATGAGTTGAAGTTGGAAGAGTAAGTCAAAAAAGATCAATTTTATGATACATATAATTTTTTCTCGTAGTGTGCTGTAGAAGATTATTTTCCTGTTTTTGTTTCTTTGTATTTATTTTGCCATTTTCTTGGAATTGCTACAACAACCGAAAAGGTGGCGAGAATTTGAGGTTTTACCGAAAATTCATTACACCTTTTCGGTTATCAACTACTAAGAGGAAAAAAGGGAGAACAAGAAAACAAAAGGGGAGAAGAGAAAAGAAAGAAAAAGAAGAGAGGAAAAAATAGAAACAAAAACAATAATAAAAGTAAAAGAAATAATAATAATAATAATAATAATAATAATAATAATAATAATAATAATAATAATAATAACAATAATACTATATCTGAGGCGTACTGATGCAGCTAATGGCATATCCTCAACGGACATAAGCCTCCAATACCTTTGTTCGAGGTCCTCCACCCCCCCGTGTCAGTCTCTCGCCTGATGATCGGGGCCACCGATGGAGCTCCTGAGGGCAAGACTGCACTAAGCCGAGGTTATTCCGCAGTCCCAGCAACCTCTTGCAAGACGTCACCGAATGTGCAAGTGCATACACCAAGCGCGGTTGCTAGAGCTGCCTCGAAACCCCACCCATAACAATCTGGTGTCTGCTGGGTCCTGGGCTATCAACCAGCATATGCGGAGTTTAAGATCTTTTACGCGCGCAACGACCCTCCTCCCCAGCATCTACCACCAAAGGGTTATGAGTTGGAGTCACAGTTTAACGCCTTGAGGCCATTGGGCTGGAACTCTGTTTAGCAAGTGTGACTAGGTTTTTTCATCGGGATTTCCCTCAAATATGTCACAGTCAACACTCCAAGGCAGATTTACTATATCTGAGGCGTACTGATGCAGCTAATGGCATATCCTTAACGGACATAAGCCTCCAATACCCTTGTTCGAGGTCCTCCACCCCCCGTGTCAGTCTCTCGCCTGATGATCGGGGCCACCGATGGAGCTCCTGAGGGCAAGACTGCACTAAGCCGAGGTTATTCTGCAGTCCCAGCAACCTCTTGCAAGACGTCACCGAATGTGCAAGTGCATACACCAAGCGCGGTTGCTAGAGCTGCCTCGAAACCCCACCCATAACAATCTGGTGTCTGCTGGGTCCTGGGCTATCAACCAGCATATGCGGAGTTTAAGATCTTTTACGCGCGCAACGACCCTCCTCCCCAGCATCTACCACCAAAGGGTTATGAGTTGGAGTCACAGTTTAACGCCTTGAGGCCATTGGGCTGGAACTCTGTTTAGCAAGTGTGACTAGGTTTTTTCATCGGGATTTCCCTCAAATATGTCACAGTCAACACTCCAAGGCAGATTTACTATATCTGAGGCGTACTGATGCAGCTAATGGCATATCCTTAACGGACATAAGCCTCCAATACCCTTGTTCGAGGTCCTCCACCCCCCCGTGTCAGTCTCTCGCCTGATGATCGGGGCCACCGATGGAGCTCCTGAGGGCAAGACTGCACTAAGCCGAGGTTATTCTGCAGTCCCAGCAACCTCTTGCAAGACGTCACCGAATGTGCAAGTGCATACACCAAGCGCGGTTGCTAGAGCTGCCTCGAAACCCCACCCATAACAATCTGGTGTCTGCTGGGTCCTGGGCTATCAACCAGCATATGCGGAGTTTAAGATCTTTTACGCGCGCAACGACCCTCCTCCCCAGCATCTACCACCAAAGGGTTATGAGTTGGAGTCACAGTTTAACGCCTTGAGGCCATTGGGCTGGAACTCTGTTTAGCAAGTGTGACTAGGTTTTTTCATCGGGATTTCCCTCAAATATGTCACAGTCAACACTCCAAGGCAGATTTACTATATCTGAGGCGTACTGATGCAGCTAATGGCATATCCTTAACGGACATAAGCCTCCAATACCCTTGTTCGAGGTCCTCCACCCCCCGTGTCAGTCTCTCGCCTGATGATCGGGGCCACCGATGGAGCTCCTGAGGGCAAGACTGCACTAAGCCGAGGTTATTCTGCAGTCCCAGCAACCTCTTGCAAGACGTCACCGAATGTGCAAGTGCATACACCAAGCGCGGTTGCTAGAGCTGCCTCGAAACCCCACCCATAACAATCTGGTGTCTGCTGGGTCCTGGGCTATCAACCAGCATATGCGGAGTTTAAGATCTTTTACGCGCGCAACGACCCTCCTCCCAGCATCTACCACCAAAGGGTTATGAGTTGGAGTCACAGTTTAACGCCTTGAGGCCATTGGGCTGGAACTCTGTTTAGCAAGTGTGACTAGGTTTTTTCATCGGGATTTCCCTCAAATATGTCACAGTCAACAGTCCAAGGCAGATTTACTATATCTGAGGGTAGGTGAGTCTGCGTGCTGGATTCGGCTGCAGAGTGCAGAGAACCACCAGGGAAACAGGTTGGGGCCGTGTGTCAAGGTAGGGCAGGGTGTTGGAGCTGTCAGCAGGAGCTGCTGCGTGCACCAGGGCTGGACGGTGAGGGTGGGTGGGTTTGGGCAGCTGCTAGATCTAGGTGATGCTGGTGTGGGCTTGGGGACGGTGCTGGGACCAAGCTGAACATGTTATAGTTTTTCCATGTGCGTACGCATAGGGCTGGATTCTAATGGAGTGGAGTGGAGCGGAGTGTAGTATATTGAATCGTACAGTAGAATATTATGTGTATGTATGTATGTATGTATGTATGTATGTATGTATGTTATGTAAGTTATGTAAGTTATGTAAGTTATGTACGTAATGTATGTTATGTATGTTATGTATGTCATGTATGTCATGTATGTCATGTATGTCATGTATGTTATGTATGTTATGTATGTTATGTATGTTATGTATGTTATGTATGTTATGTATGTTATGTATGTTATGTATGTTATGTATGTCAGTTATGTATGTTATGTATGTTATGTATGTTATGTATGTTATGTATGTTATGTATGTTATGTATGTTTATGTATGTTATGTATGTTATGTATGTTCTCTCTCTCTCTCTCTCTCTGTATCTATCTATCCATCTATCTATCTATCTATCTATCTGTCCATTTACCTTTTACTTGCATATCTAGCCTACCATTCTAACTCATGATCTGCATCTAGCTAAGCTAAGTAGAATAGATATCTGCTAGCTAGATAGATATAATAGATAGATCGATAGACAGATAGATAGATAGACAGATAGATAGATAGACAGATAGATAGATAGATAGATAGACAGATAGATAGACAGATAGATAGATAGACAGACAGACAGACAGACAGACAGATAGATAGATAGATAGATAGATAGATAGATAGATAGATAGATAGATAGATAGATAGATAGATATCTCTCTGTCTCTCCTCATCATCTTCCTTCTCCTCCTCCCCGCTCCCTCTTGCTCTTTTTCCTCTTTTTCCTTTCTCGTCCTCCAATAAACGCAAGGAGAGCAACAACAACAACAACAACAACAACGAGAGAGAGAGAGAGAGAGGGAGAGAGGGAGGGAGAGGGAGAGAGGAGGAGAAAGAGAGAAAGAGAGAGAGACAGAGAGAGACAGAGAGAGATAGAGAGAGAGAGAGACACAGAGAGAGAGAGAGAGAGATAGAGAGAGATAGACACAGAGAGAGAGAGAGAGAAAGAAAGTAAGAAAGAAAGAAAGACAGAAATACAGACAAAAGAAGAAGAGAAGAAGAGGAAGAGAAGAAGAAGAAGAAGAAGAAGAAGAAGAAGAAGAAGAAGAAGAAGAAGAAGGAGACGGAGACGGAGGAGGAGGAGGAGGAGGAGGAGAAGATAAGACAAGATGCAGTTGTTGTTGATGATTGCTTCATGGTACCGGCGGCTTTGCTGAGGGGCTCCAGGAGTTAGAGCTTCTCTTACCCTTGATGGCCAACGAAAATGACCCTCTAGAGGCTAGTTTCGATGACTGTCGCGGGTTTGTCATTGCGACCTTAAAAGTGCTAAAGCTGCGTGCGAGCTATACTGCAAACCTGCGACTTGGCCTGGACAACGTGCAGCGAGAGCTGGTAAATAACTTGCATAGCAACAATGTGCCCGATATAATAACGGACTATCTTGCGCCCCGAGCGCCGAGATTCAACGAACAAACGCTGCTCTCTCTTCTGGGGCAGAGATTTTACGCTATCCACGAAGTAGAATTAGAAGGTTTCTGGCTTAGCTCGGATGTGTTTCCGTGGCTGCAAACGAACTTGCGTGAATTGTGGCGTCTGCGGCTGTTTGATTGCAACTTACACCAGGAGGAAGTTACTAAATGGATACAAGGGTTGAAAAGCCTTCTGCCAAAACTGAGGGAGCTGTCTTTGAGGGGCTGTCGCTTCTTTGCCGATGAAGAGTTAGAAGAGCTCTGCAAAGCGGAAACTGTGTTCAAGCTGCTACAACTGGATCTGCGCGGCACAGGAGTTCATGAGGCCAACGGGGTACAGAACTTGCAAACACTAAGAGAACTGCAAGTGCCGCGGCTGCCTAGCTTTTCAGCGGAAATGCCGAAACTGCATTCTCTGCGAGTGGAATACGAGTGCGAGGCTAAGGGCCTTCTACTAGTCTTTCAAAGGTGCCCAGGCCTGCAAAATCTGCACGTCCGGGTCCCGCGCCGCGTCGGCGGCGTCCGGTACGACGTCAGCGCAATATTTAAGCATAAAAGGTTTACCAGGCTGCGCGTGTACGACGGGGCCGACGGAAGCTTGAGCGGCAAGCTGGCTGTCGCACTGTACGAAGAAGCCAAGAGCTATAAAAACTCGTGGGGCTCCAAGTTGACGCTCGACCTGCGAGGCACGCCGTGGTCGGTATTGCGACCTCTCGGGGTTTTGAACAACGCAGGACTGACCTGCCTGTTCGACCTGCCCACGAAGCCTGCGTCGCACACGAGAGCCAAGCTCAAGGACACCGAAATCACACAAGTATAAAACAAAGAAGAACTGTTTTATAGTGTCACTGTCGCGCGATACTGACACACGGTCTGTGCCTGCCTTCTCTAGAAACGCTCTCGACCTGACGTCCAGCCCTTTCTTCTGACTGTGGCAAACCATCGCCGTCTAGCAAAGCCTGCATTGTTCACAAGAAGTTAGCTACAAATTTCTAGCCCCCGGCGAAAAAGAAAGGAAGCAAGTTGGATATTTTCTTTTTGAAAGCTGTAGTTTAATTTCTAGCCACAAAAAAATTAAAGTCACCAGTGTCCTCAGCGAAATCGCGTGCTTTTAATTAAATCAGCGCTCTAGACTGTGTCGTCGGAGTCTGATTCGTCGCCCGTGCCCGGCGGCAGCTCGTGCAAGATTGCCGACGCAGTAGCAAGCGGCTTGTCCTTGATTTTCTCGTACTCGTGCTCCCATGCATACAGCACACGACAGCCAGGGGGGCGTTCTCTGTCGAAGGTAGTACATGCGGGCCATCGTTTCTCGGTACAAATGTCTGTTGAGACGTCCACTGACAGGCGACCGGCCCTCGGCGTACTTGGGATGCCCGGGAGGAAAGCCGTGGTACGCGTTTTCGTGGAACTCGTACACAGAGTTACTTGCAGCGTCGTAGCCGTCCAACAGCCCCCCACAGCGGCCCTCCCCCTCGTAACAGCCGCCGTTTGCACTACCACAATTGGCGCCAACCTTTTTTTTGCCAACCCGCGATTCTGTGTCTCGACTGTCAGTGCCAACGGCGGAAGGGGGGACAGAATCGTGGGGGGCAGAAGGCGCAAGGGCAGGGGGGGGGCCGGACTCTTTGGGCTTAACGACATGCCCACGTCTTCCGCTAAGGTGATAGCGTTTGGCAATGACCTTCAAGCAGAAATTTTTCGGGCAAGAATGGCAGGGCGGGGAATTTTTTTTCATGTCTTTCCCCGCCCGCCAGCGTCTCCCCGAAAGACCTGCTCTGAGCTTCGCGGCCCCCCCCCCCCCCCCCTCCCAATCCCCGACTTCTCCCCTTTCCATTCTTCCCCTCCCGAGCGTTGAACCAAAAAAAACTATTATCTGTCTGCCGGTTTTATGACAGTTGGCGCCAACTGTCGCAAAATTAGACACACTTTTTCTGCCGCAAATTGCGGCACGCAGCAAAGATTTCTTTTTTGGCGAAGGGCATTTCGGGAATCGAAATTTAGCCAAAGGAAAATTTTCGGGAAAGGCAGGCGGGCGGGGAAGACTGTCTTCTGCTGGCCGGCCCCCCCCAACCTATCAAGGCCATGTTTGTTGGCTTCTTTGAGCTCCACGGCCCCCCCCCCCAACCTATCAAGGCCATGTTTGTTGGCTTCTTTGAGCTCCACGGCCCCCCCCCCTCCTGTAACTGCCCGCCCCCGTGGGAGACACAGCGCACCTCTCAAAAAACTTACACCACGAACTTCGCTGATGGATCTTCGGCGTTTTTCTGGCACCGGAGGCACCGAAAGCGGTGCACACCAACTTTCAGAGCTTGCCTGTCTCGTGACCGTAGGAGCCGAGCCCGACCACCTCGTGACTACACAGGAAGCGCTATCCAATCAGGAATTATGGAGGGACAAGCTCAGCTGCCCGCAGTGCCAAAAGCCGTTGACCCTTGCCCTTGCGCCCCCGGCTGGCACTGTTTTCAGACATTTGGCTCCGCTGGGGCCGGAGGACGCCAGAGCTCATGGCGTAGAGGAGTTTCAAAAACTGTCAGCCATGAAGTTTATTCAGGCCAAGCTGTCAAGCATCACCTTCGAGTGGCCGGCGTGCCGTTCTGCGCAGGCCTGCCGTCTAGCCCACCGGAAAAAATTCGAAGGGTGCAGTGCAGTGTTAGGCAAGGCTTTGGGCTCCCTGGCTCAAAATCCAATCGGTCTGACGCCGGAGGAAGCCAAGTACAGACCCGACGTGACTATACTAGACGGTCGCGGAAGCCCCGCAGCGTTTGTCGCGCTCAGACGATTGGAGGCAAAACACTGGCGGGCTTTTTATAAATTTCCGCAAGTGGCAGGCCTCCAAATTAACTTGGGCCCAAAGATGCAATCGTGCGGGGCAGAAGGAGGCTACGTGTTGCAGGACGTCGGTGGCTGGCGACCACTGGCAGAATGCCTGGCTTGTGCCAAACAAAACCAGGCCGCGGTAGAGGCCGCGATACAGGAACCAAGACGGCCCGCGAGCCGTCTTGGCAGTGAGATGTACGAGGCCCTGGAGAACAGGCTGCACCACAAGCCCTCGGTCGAGCGCGTCAAAAACACGCTGCTTCAAGGGGGACTGCCTGCGTGGCTTTCAGACGAAGAGGCAGCCGCGATGCCGGTCTTGAGCTACACACCAGGCGCTAAGCAGAATGTTGGTTCGCTAACTTGGAGCTAAACATCGCCGCTTTTCAGCCTTTCACAGCTTCTTTTTTTTCGCAGTCACTTCCTCCTCCCTTCCAAAGGAGAGGACGGCCCCCCTCCCTTCCGGAGAAAGAATTTGTTTCAAATTAAAAAGTTTAGTCACACAACTCTTAGTACCCCCCTGGGGGGAGTGCAAACTAACAAGGAGGGGGGGGGGGAGGTCACAAGTCCCCCCCCCCACTCTCTCTCTCTCTCTCTTAGACGCACTTTTTTCAGCAAAGGACGGGGTCCGAATGATACTAAGCGCACACAAAAAAAAAACGAGCGCTAACGCCAGAGGTGACACAAAAAACCAAAGAAGCAAAAGTGTACACATGTCGGGAACGACCACAGCAGAACAACCGCCCAGCTCGCTAGCTCAGGCCGCCTCCGGCGCGTCCCGTAGCGAGGAAGAGCTGCTAGAGACCAGAATTGGCGGCCCGGCTCGAACTGGCCCTTGTAAAAGGCGCCGCCTCCAGCTCAGCCGAATCAACACAAAGCCGCCCGTCACTTTGGAACGCATCCTGTGCGCGTCTTTGCTGCGCCAGGTCGTGCTCGCCGCGGTCGGCCCCGAGCCCCCGAAGACTGAGGGGGGAGTCGCGGCCCGTGCCGCCTACTACCGACAGGCCGCCAGGCTCGCGCGTGTGTGCCGAGCCTTCCAGCGCATCGTCGTCGATGCGCTCTCACGCGCGGACGAGCTCGACCAGCGGGCCACGCTGATATTCTACGGCATGCTCCAAGCCAAGCCCTGGCTTAGCCTCAATTACGTCAGACGAGAAATTCTTTTTATGCCCAGCCCCATGCTCCGCACTCCGCCCCCCCGCTGACTCCGATGATGACGACCGCCTCACCGACGACTGTCTGACAGACGAAGGCGCGTACCTCCGCCGGGAACTCCCTCCCGAAAGCTTCCGGCACCGCCAGGTGGCCACCAGGCGCCCCGGCGCCGAGCCCCGGCTCGTCGAAGAGGTCTGCTCCAGCAGGCTGGCGGGCTTCCTCGCGGAAACCATGCTCCTGCACAAGATCCGCGAACACATCCAAGTCCTGCGCGAACTCAAGAAGCTGCGCGCTCAACGCGACCGGCGCGCTCTCGACAGTCGCGCGAATGTCAAAAAACTCCAAAGCTAGCGTAAGAACTTTCCTGTGCCAAGAAAGAAAAGTCTTTGGCTCTTAAGTTTTCTTTTTAAGTACAACAAAACTACCCGGCAAAAGGACCGGAAACACACACATCCGGCTTTTTTTAAATTTATTTAAAGCCCAGCACCAAACGAGGGGGGAGTGGAGAAAAGGCAATAGTCACTGGGAAAAGGCAGTAGTGAGTAGGAAAAAGGCAGTAGTCAAACGGAAAAAGGCAGTAGTTAAGAGAAAAAAGGCAATCCTCCGTGCGCGGCGCGGGGGGGCTGATCGACCGCCCCCTCAAAAGCATTTCTGTTCGTATATTTATAGACATCACTTTTGGTACCACATCAGCCCCCCGCGCCGCAAAGTCCGGTGATACTTTCTTCTAGTCCGCAAAAAGCGGTGAAATTTCCGCGAACTAGAAGAAACGGCCGCAAAAAACGGTAAATCTTTGCGGACTAGAGAAACGACCGCAAAAGCAGGTGATTTTTCCGCTGCATTTTGCAAAAAAGGGGGGGGGCAAGCTAGTGAAAATGCAGCGCATCCGGTTGAAAAGCAGGTGAAGGTTCTTGTGGCGAGCAGGAAAAGAGGCTAGAATTTTCCCCTTGTTCATAACTTCCTCTCTTCTCGTACACTTTACTAGCGCCCCCCTTGGGCTAGAGTGCACATGTAACTAAGAAAGTGCACACGAAATTAAGAGAAAAGTTTTATTGATGCTCAAGCTTTTACGAGAATCTCTATAAAAAAATGTGGGACCGGCACACAAACAACTACAAATGTGCGCTTTTCCTCTTAGTCACTGGGTAATCCCCTACAGGTGGGTAGGCAGACAGTGTGCATTCTTCTGCAGTTCGAAAGGCGTCTATGCCCTGCAGCATGTCGGGTTTCAATTCATATCGTGAGAAGGTTTTGCCGCCTTCTTTGAACTGGCCATCAGAACGCCCCGGGTTGATCACGCGGACTAGTTGGCAGGGCAACACAGCCCGCAGCACCTGTGCACTTTGGCTGATGGCGTGTTGGGCAGGTAGGGTCTTGGGTGGTCGGGCTTGGAGCAGGTCGGTGACGTAGGTGCTGGGCTTCCATTTGGCTACAACCCCAGGCAGCGCCTCGAGTATCCGACGCAGGCAACCCGTGATGGCGGGCAGATCTAGGTTAAGCGTGGTCAGCCTGAGCCCCTCCGGCTTAGCACCTTTCTGTATGTCGAGAGTGAGCGCTCTGAGAAGATGAGCAACAGCGGTCGCGACGGGCAGGATGACTTTATGCTGATCGAAGAGAGCAACGAAGCTGCCTGGTTTGTGCTCCTGCTGGCATATCTCATGCAGATTGAATTCTCGCAAAAGCTTGAGCAGACGGCAGCGGGGGGCAAAGTCTGTCCTTTCGCACTCGCGTACCATGTCCCAGCCTGGTCGTAGGTTGGGGAACGCCGCCGCAAAACCAAACAAAGCAAGCTTGTCAGCGTGCAGTTCCTGTGCGACCTCTGGGTTCTGGGCACGGAGAGTGCGCTCCTCGTCGTTCAGCAGTCCGCTGGACAGACGCTTGGCTTCTGCCGCAATCTGTTCTGGTGTGAGCACTTGTTCCTCTTGTTTTTCACTGCTGGTTGTCATTTGCTGCCGCGCGTGGTAGGCCGCGATAAGTTTTTGCTCGGTGGCTGTGCGGCTCGCCAGGCGTTGGTCCCTGGCAGTGCGCAAAGCGAGCAGTAGCTCGGTTTGCGCATTTTTGGCGGCCGCCTTTTGCGCGTCGTGCTGCACACTGTCTTCTACTGTCGGCGCGGTCTCTTGTAAATGGTCTGGCAGCAAGAAGTCGTGCCGAGTTTGGGCGGGCGGGAGGCGGAGCCGAGAGTAGTCTACAAAAGCAGGTGACTTGAGACCCATCTGCCGCAGGAACCAGAGAAGTTCACGCAGCGCGAAATGACGACTGCGTGCGGCCGCCAGCGTGTTGTAAGAAGCGCAGAGTGCGATCCAGCCATCCGCCTTGCGCCAGTGCATGTTGTCTGCCGCGGGCCTTTGCGCGGCCCAGTCGCTGTGAACGCCGTAGACTTTCTCCGTGGCCACGGTGTGCTCTTCCTCGCGGTCGATGCTCTGGCGGATCTGGGCCAGCGTGTCGGGCCCCCTGTTGGAGGACAGTGGCCGCGAGATGCAGATGTGCCACTGGCGCAGCCGCAGAAAACGAACTCGCCCCGCCATCTGCATATAGTTGAGCATGGGCACGAGGTTGTTGCTGAGGTAACTAAACATGGCCGAAATACTGGGCGGAAAAATCGAAGCCCACGGTGAGCACGCTGGTGAAGATCACAACGTCTACTTTCATCCACTCTTGCACTATCTGGTCGTGCGTGCGCTTGAAGTCCGAGAGCCGTTCGCTCCCTTGGTGGTAGAGCAGAACCTTGAGGCCCAGGAATCTGGCCTCCAGTTTGCGCTTGAGCAGGCGGGCCTGGCGCTTGGTGCCGTGTGCCACCGCCACGCGTTGTCCCCTGGACAACGCGAGCTCGAGGGCTCGGTGGATACTCTTGGCGCCGCGGTGGATGAACACGTCTCGCTGCATGTGCTCGGTGTGCTGGTTGAGGTAGAAGATGGTGTTCTGGGGCGTGGCGCGCCCTCCGTCGGTCCAGAGCTGGTTGAAATCGTCTGGCGCGGGGGGCGCGTTGAGGATTGCCTGCAAAACGCGGATGGTCTTCTGCCCCAGGAAAGCGTCCATGGCTAGGACACAGCGACTGCTGCGGAGCACGCGCGCAAACATGGCTGCGTTCTGTTGGTTGAGGTTGCCCGTGCACAGCCCGGCCGTAACGTTGAAGAGGGTGGATTCGCTCTCGTCCAGCACTACCAGGTCGAACGGGGCTTTGCCGATGAGCTTGTGCAAGGATTCGTACTGGTAGACAACCTTGTGAGGATCCCGCTTGCTGGACTTCTTCGGCAGGTCCTGGTAGAAGGCTATCTTGATGCCCGCCTTCTTCAACTCGAGCTCGAGACGTTGGTGCAGGCTGGCATCGAAGGTAATCCGGGGGCCTATCATCAGGCAGCGGAACGCTTGCCCCCGGCGCAGCTGTGACAAGGCCCGAAGCTCTTGCGCGGAGAAGAAGTCGTCCGGGTTGTGACCCTCGATACCCAGCAAAAGACGGGCCAACGCCTCTGTCTTGCCGGTCCCCATGCAAGCACGCAGGAAGACGAGCCTGGCCCCTTCCGGCAGGGCCAGCTTGCGCACCCAACGCGAGTCGTATTCGACATAGATGCACTCTGCGCGGGTGCCAAAGTCGTGGGCCTGCTCGCCGCCGTCGTAGGCCTGGTTGGCGGAATGCGGAAAAAGAAAGCGGAAACCGCCCGGCCGGGCCGCGCGCAGCTCGGCCCCGGCGATGTCGGCTGCCGACGCGTCGGGCGGGAGTTCGGGGCCGCGGCACCGGACGGGCGGGTCGGCCAGACGACGTTTCTTGCGCTTGGGCTTCGACGCTTCTCCCGGTGCCTCGCAAATCGTGCACTGCTGCAGCCACCAGGCATAGCCGTCCCGGCAGATGCGCCGCGTCGCGCTTGTGCAGTCAGGGCAGGGAACCAGAAAAAGGTCCGAGCGGTGATAGCGGGGCGCGAAACGAGGGGCCGCGCATTGCGGGCTGGCTTCTTGCTGCTCTTCTTCCCCCGGCGCTTCTTCTTCGTCCTGACGACGGTCCTCGTCGTCGTCCTGACCAAGGTCCTCATCGTCTGCTGTCTCTGTGACAGGCCCGCCAGGCCTGAGCGAACCGGCGACCTGGATGTGCTGTAGGGCCCCGTAACAGCGCGCGGGCCAGCCCGCCTCCTCCAGCAGTTTCTGTAGGTTGCTGAAATGCGAGGAGGTCAGGTGAGGCAACAACTGTGCCTCGAGCGCAGCTTGTTCAAGGGCACTGAGCTCCCCCGACTGCTGCCCTTCTCCGTGTGGCTCGCACGTTGCTGTGCCATCCTCCTCAAATACACTGTCGTCGTCTTTCTCGCGCGGCGTGACCGAGGAGGAAGACGAGGCGAGAGAAGAAAAGTTGCTAGCAGCAGCCTCATCGGTCGCCGGTTCGCTGTCTGTGTCGCTCATCCTGTCACCAACAACGGCAGTTGAACTGCTGGCACTGGAGCTGCTGGAGGAGCTTCCCCGTGCAAGCAGCTGGTCGCGTTGTTATTAGTCACGATGATCATTATTGATAATGCCGAAGAAGCCGGCAAGGAAGCAGGAACTTACTATTAGGGTATCAATTCGCTGTTTTGCATCCTGTTGTTATTAGATAACAGATAATGGCGAGAAGACTGGACCAAAATCGTCTTTTTCACACCACTGATGCCAAACAACAAGTCGAAGAAGAAGGAGTTCTTCGAGGTAACACAAGAGATCAAAACCGGCGCAATCGAGTACTTCCCAAGAAATGGTGGGCAGCGACCGAGAGGTGCTGCAGACATGGCACCGATGTTATCGAAGTGAGTCATGCAACTATCATGCAAAACTATCCACATGGATGGGTTTCGTTTAAATGCCCGTCTTATGAGTATGAGGGCAAGTACCACACATTTTACAACATTGTCGTGTTTCCGAGGCTGATAATGGATTCCAAGTTTCAGGAGGAAATTCAAAATTTGGAGGAACTGTCCAGGACAGATCCTGCACAGTTTTACATCACCAGTGAAGGCTTTTATGGTTGCAAGCCTGAGGGAGAGGAATATCATTTGCACATCGCCATAGCAGCGGACGTTGTATTGGACCGAACAGCAATCCACCAAGATGAAGAAATATTATCCATATTGGACCGTTTAAGCGCTCAGATTGATTTCCTTGAGCTCGGAGCACTTGTTTCACAACCTGCTGCTGCTGCTGCGTTTTCTCCCACGACTACTTTGGCTGCCTGCTCTTCTTCCGCCAACCGGTTTCCCTCGTCGTCGTCGTCGTCGTCGTCGTCTTCTTCTTCTTCTTCTTCTTCTTCTTCTTCTTCTTCTTCTTCTTCTTCTTTTCGTGTCCCTCCTAGTACCACCGTCACTACTCCTACTACCACTACTACTACCTCTATTATAACCACTACTGCTGGTGCCGTAGCTGCCGTTGCTGTTTTGGCTGCTGCTACTACTGCTTCCGCTGCTACTACCGCTACCACTACGACCTCAACTACAACTCCTACGGCCTCCACTACTACTACTACTACTACTACTACTACTAGTACTACTACTACTACTACTGCTGCTGCTGCTACTGCTGCTGCTACTGCTGCTGCTACTGCTGCTGCTGCTGCTACTACTACTACTACTACTACTACTACTACTACTACTACTACTGCTGCTGCTGCTGCTGCTGCTACTATCACTACTACTACTACTGCTGCTGCTACTACTACTACTACTGCTGCTGCTACTACTACTACTACTACTACTACTGCTACTGCTACTGCTACTGCTACTGCTGCTGCTGCTGCTGCTACTGCTACGACTTCTGCTACTACTGCTATTTCTTCTTCTTCTTCTTCTTCTTCTTCTTCTTCTTCTTCAAATTTACTTTGAAAATTCAAGAAGGACTCAGAGGGAAGGAGAAGGAGAGAATTGAAGAACAAGTAATAATAATAAAAATAATAATAATAATAATAATAATAATAATAATAATAATAATAATAATAATAATAATAATAATAATAATAATAATACTATATCTGAGGCGTACACAGCCAAACGATACCCCTCCCATACCCGGGTATGATACCCTGGGGTATGATACCCCCATCTTGCCCCACCCCCCCAACCACCCCCGCCATTCATCCCCCGCCCCCCCCATACCCCTGGAGTATGAAACCCCCCCACCCCCCCTCCCCCCCGAGGGACATTGGGGGTGGGATGAATGGCGGGGGTGGTTGGGGGAGGGGGGGAAAGATGGGGGTATGGGGCCTTGGGGTATGATACCCGGGTATGGGAGGGGTATCGTTTGGCTGTGGTACTGATGCAGCTAATGGCATATCCTCAACGGACATAAGCCTCCAATACCCTTGTTCGAGGTCCTCCACCCCCCCGTGTCAGTCTCTCGCCTGATGATCGGGGCCACCGATGGAGCTCCTGAGGGCAAGACTGCACTAAGCCGAGGTTATTCCGCAGTCCCAGCAACCTCTTGCAAGACGTCACCGAATGTGCAAGTGCATACACCAAGCGCGGTTGCTAGAGCTGCCTCGAAACCCCACCCATAACAATCTGGTGTCTGCTGGGTCCTGGGCTATCAACCAGCATATGCGGAGTTTAAGATTTTTTACGCGCGCAACGACCCTCCTCCCCAGCATCTACCACCAAAGAGTTATGAGTTGGCGTCACAGTTTAACGCCCCCCGCCGGCAGGGCCGGACGCCCCTTGCTTGTGGGTGGCCGGGCCGGGTGCCGGCAGCGTGGGCCCTGCGCGCGGCAGCCGAGTGGCCAGCGCCGCCAGGCAGTGCCAGGGGGTGATCGGCGTCGGCCGCGTCTGCACTGGCAGCGGCGCCCTGCCGATCGACGGGACCGGTGGCGGCGCCAGGTGCGGTGCCGAGGGCGCAGCTGTGTGCGTCGGCGGAGGGGCAAAGTCTGGCGGTGGGCCGGGCCGCCCGGTCGTGGGCGCTAGCGTGGGTGCCACGGACAGCGCCCGCGCGTGGTAAGAGGCAGCCAGACTGTTGGCGTCCGCTAGGAGCATGGCTAGAGTCACCGCTGCTTCCTGGCCATCATCGTCCCACGGTAGGTCGTGACCTGGGTCCAAGGGCCGCAGGTAGGCTCGACAGTCGGGGTACAGGGTACGGAGTCGCGGGGCGGCGGGCGGGGGGAGCTGTGGGGGGTAGTGCCGCGGTTGCATTTCTGGGCTAGCGGGAGCAGTGACTAATGAGGCTGGCCCCCGGAGGCGCTCCCCCCGCCCGGCACGCGCCCCGGGACGCGCGACATGCGCCGGCGCGTCGCACCGGCACGCGCGTTGGGGATGGGGGGCCGGCGCAGGTCGCGCGCCAGCGTGCCCCCCCCCCGCGACGGGGCTCGGTAGCACGTGCCCGGCGCGCGCCACCGCCACGCGCCATGGGAAGCGGCAGCCACGCGCCGCGGGAGGCGGGGCGGGCGTGCGCCCCCGGGCTAGACCGCCGTGCTACCCCGCCGGCCACGGGGCCGCCGGAGGGGGGGGGGGGGGGGCGCTAGGGCCGGCGGGTGGAGCGTGGGACGCGCGCTGGGGGGGCGCTGGGAGGGGGGCGTGCGCACGCCAGACACACTGGAGGAGGGCGCGCGCGCTGGGGAGCGCGCGCGCGCTGGGGGGGGGGCGAGGGCTCTAGGGCCCCTTCCACCGCCACTCTGCCAGGTCAGTGGCATTTTGGGGACTACTCTGTCTCCTCGGGGCGGCTACCACCTGGCGCGGCTTCCATGTCCGGCCCCGCAGAGCTTCTCGTCGAGGATGCAGCGTCGGGCCTCACCTCCCTCACTCTGCCAGGGGGTCAAGAACCTTGGTTATGCCAGACCGAAATCTTGAAGCAGCTTCCGCTCGGGTGCTTCTTGCGCACGGCTGTGGAGGCCCCGACCTATGACGGCCAGGTCCAGTTTCCCTCGGATGCCTTCTGCGCGGCACACTTTACCCTGCTCCGAAGGGAAATCCTCGACTACCAGCGCAATGTAGCTCGAGGCATGCGGCGCATGCTGGTCGTGACCTATGGGATAGTAGAGAACGTAGCTGGCCTCGCGGAGGGAGCCAAGCGTACGGCCGCCCGTACGGCCACCCGTAGGGCCCGTCGGGCCGCCCGTAGGGCCGAGGCGACGGGCGGAGCGGCTGCAGCCACGACTCGGACCACGCGTCCGCCCGAAGTATACCCCCTCCAAGCACTACCGGCCCTGGTTCTCGCGCTATCGGAAAACCTGGCACGGCCTGCCCCCGCGCAATACGCCCCGCTCTCGCCCACTAGGGCCAAGTGCCTGGCGTACCTTGGTTTTACGGACTTGCTGGCCATGGTGCTGTCGGATGGCTTCTTTGCAGTCTGGGTGCTCCTGCAGGAGGCGACCGCCACGTACCAGGTCCGCGTCGCTAACAAGCTCACCGGTTTCGAGGGTTATTGGTGGGACGAAGGCACTCAAGGGTATCGTGGCCAAGACCAGGTGAAAGCTGCGGTGTGGGCTGAGGGCTGCACGGTAGAAGTGCCGGGCGTGGGCACGCTGCAGACCCCCCTGAACCTACTGTCTTTGATCGCCAAGAACATCGAGGACCTGACCGCGGAGCACGAATCCCTCCGGCAGGGAATATGGTACCCCAGTTTCGACTCGTGCATGGAGTTGCTACAACGCCGCCGATCACGACCGGAACTGGACTTTGTAGCCGCGGCGGCACGTTTCGGTGTACTTGGTCAGAGATCCAGTACGGACGACGACGGAAGAAGCAGCAAGAGAATCAAGACAGTGTCCTCGCTCGACGGGCAGGCCGAGGAGTAGCTCTCGGTCTGTTCCGTTCTGCTGTGCCCAGCGTTGTCTGAAGGAAAAGGACCGAGCGGAAAGCCTAGTGGAGTTTTGTTGGCTGGGCCACCGCGTTTGCTTGTCCAGTTAGTCATGATTAAAAGCGGCGGTTGGCAACGTACCTGCGACCGGTTTCAAGTCTTCTCCGGGTTAGCCCGGGGGCCTGTAGCCGGTGACCGTAAAACAGACAGAACGGTGCGCTTTGGTAACCGTGGCGTACCGGCCGGCCCCGGGTGACGACCGCGCCGCTGTGGCCGTGCAGGCCAGGCAGGCGTGCCTCCCCGGGGAGAGGCACGGGGGCGACCACCGCCAGACCGGTTTCCTCCTCCTGAGCAACAGCGAAGTTTTATTGTCAACGCTGGACCAAGAGAAAAAAAGGAGAGGCGCGTCTGCGCCATGGTGTACAGGGCGCAGGCGGGTGTATTTGCGTTCTAATTGTCCGGAACGAGGGTAAAAAAGGGGGGCACAAACCTCCACCTGTGCACGTAGACTCTGGAGGAAACGCTGCTAGTTCTACCCGTGCCGCCACCAGCGCCGTTGGTCAGCGCCCGGACGGCTTCTTCCTCCCTCCCCCGGCGCCGGCCGCGGGCGCACCAGCGGAAGAAGCTCGCGCGGCGGGGGGCTCACACCTCTCGACGCCTGCAAGCTGCGGCGGCGTGCTGTCCGAGACAACACCCGCGCGGAGGACCAGGACCGGGGTTTGTGCCGTCGTCCCCGTGACCAGCACCTTGATTGTCGACTGCACCCGCGCTAGCCCGGCCAGCTCGATCGAGGCGAGTTTCGGGCACCCTGTCAAGGTAAGCTCTAGCCACTCGGCCGCTTGTAGAAGAGGCAGACGGACGCTGGTCAGCGCGGGGCAATCCGTGAAGGTTAAGTGCACACCGCCCGTTACCTCCCGCAGCTGCGGCAAGTCCACGCTCTCGAGAGCGGTGCAGTCTTCGCAGCTCACACGCAGCTCGCCCGACACACTCTGTAAGGCCGGCAGCGCTAGCTCCCGCAGCCGTTCATAGCCCAGCGCACTGGTGTTGCCCACGGCCGGCCCGACCTTGCTGTCTTGGGTGCGGTCGCGGCCCGCTAGCCGGAGGTACAGGCTCTGGACCTTGCGCAGCTCAGGCAGGCGGCAAACCTTTAGTTGGGTACAGGCGTAGAAGGCTAGTACCAGACGCAGTGCGTGAGTAAGTTTCGGGAGCTCGAGCCGGCGGAGAGCTGGACAGCTCGCTGCCTCTTCCACCCTGGCTATACCCTCCGGGCAGAGATCGTAGTCGAAGCCAAACAGCATCCGTAGGTCCCCGCATTGCTCCAGAGCGGGCAGGCTGCAGGCCCGAAGCGACAGGCACCCTCTGCCGAAGACGAACTCGCACTGGCCGGGGGGTGTTACGGGCGGAGGGGGTTCTTCCTCTTCGTCTTCCTCTCCCGAAGACACCCCCGGCGACGTGGGGGTGGCGGGGGGCACAGGCTCGTCCTCTCCAGGGGGCAAAGGCGTGCCCGGCGACGGGGGCGTGCCGGGCGCCCTACAGGGGAGGCCAACCCGGGCTAGCCGGGGCAAGCTGAAGGCCGATAACTGGGGGCAGTCCTCCACGCGAACTCCTACGTTCCGGGCGTGGGACAGTGCAGAAAAGTCGCAGGAGCGCAGATCCCTACAGCGGCTGAGGTTCAGTACCAGTTCTTTCCTTACAGCCCGCAGGGCACGGAGGTTCAGTACCAGTTCTTTCCTTACAGCCCGCAGGGCACGGAACGCCAGGTCCCGCGGCCCACTGTCTGTGCCCCCGTCGGCGCGGTAGCCCCCCAACAGGATCCTCAGGCTGCGGGCCTTCTTCAGCGCCGGCAGACCGAAGGTCTTGAGCCGGCCACAGGCATAGACGGCCAACACGATACGCTCGGCACACCTTTGTCTCGGCAGTAGGACCTGGGCCAGCGCCGGGCAGCCCTCTTGGCCCTCGGCCGGCCGCAGCCGGCCGACGGCCGCTTCCAGCGCGTTGGCTGCGGGGCCCCCGGCCTCCGGGCGTACCTGTGGCGCCCCAAAGTCGTCTTCGTCCCCGAGGCCAAAGGAGAGGCGCAGATCGCCGGTGCGCCGGAGGCAGGGCAGGGCGCAGGTCTGCAGCGTGGGGCAGCCCGCTCCAAACACCAGCTCGCACTCGTCGCCAGGTGCGTCTTCCGAATCGTCTTCACTCGCGTCTTCCGACTCGTCTTCACTCACGTCTTCCGACTCGTCTTCACTCATGTCTTCCGACTCGTCGTCGGGCGCGTCGTCGGACTCGTGCCCGCCTTTTTCCTCGCCTACGCACTTTAGTGCAGGCAGCTCGAATCTGGCCAGACCGCTTCCCGACACACGGACGTGAAGGCGCTGGGCTCTTTCCAGGCCGGTGAGGTTGCAGACAAGCTGCCTCCGCTGTGCGCACCCGTGGAAGCCTATCGAGAGCAGGCCCCGTACTGTCTTCAAGGCTGGGGCCGAGCAGGAGCTCAGCCCCTCACAGCCAATGAACAACAGCAGGACATAGCGTTCTACCTCGGACAGCAGCGGTAGCTCCGCCGAAACGAGCCCGCACCCTTCGCTCTGAATGTCCAGCACGCCGGTGCGCCACAGCTCCGGCAGCCGGAGGCTCGCGAACTGTGTACAGTGCCTCGCCTCGAACACGACGGCGTCCTCGACCACCCGGAGCCGCGGGACAGTGAGTCCGGCCAGTTGTTGGCACTCGGTCAGCCGGACACAGAGACTAGCTTTGTGTGGCGCCAGGGCTAGCAACGGCAGTGCGTACAGGTCGCACCGCTGTACGTCTAGTGTCAAGGCGCCCGGGCCCGGGACGCGCGCCGACAGGGCTCTCTCCGGGGGGTCACGGGCACCGGCATGGCAGTCCAGCAGCCTGAGGTGCAGATCCTGCCCCCCGGCAGCGTACAAGGTCTGGAGCTCTCCGCACTGCTGCAGCTTGACGGTGGTCCGCCTGGGCGCCACCGCCTGCTCGAGCACCAGCTCTCGCAACCTAGGAAACCGGAGCAGCGAGAGGTTCCAGCCCAGATTAGCGCCCCCCCCCCCCCCCCCCGCGTAGAACCTAGTCTGCTGCAGAGAGAGCGTCTCTAGCGCGCCCTGGCCGGCCGCGTCCTGGCCGGCCGCGTCCAGCACGAACTCCTCTGCGGGGTTCCACGCCGTCAAGCAGAAGACGGGGGCGATCAGGTACAGCCGAGCGGCGGCAACGGCCCGCACACAGTCCCAAAACGTCGCTACGGACAAAGTCGTCAGGGGCGGCGGCGCGGTGTGTCCGGGGGCCCGCGGCCACCACAGGCTTAGCCTGGGAGCTGGCGTGCTGCATAGCAGCTCAAGCGCCGACCGCAGCGCTTGCCAGTACAGATCGGGCGCCGCCCCGGCCCGCCTAGAGGCCCACAGCGGGCCTAGTGCCAGGTCGCCGCGCCGGTTGCACGCGAACAGCTCCCTGGCCGCCTGCGTCCAGCAGGCCCGGTCGGCTTCGCCCCGGCGCTCGAGCAGGCGCGCGGGGCCGTCACCCGCGCGATCCGTCTGCGGTTCTTGCAGCCACTGCCCCGCTAGCCACTCTCCGGCTACTTCCGTCGGCTGCGCTCGGAGCTCTTGTGCCCAGTCCCGGCCGTACTCGCAGAGCTTCCAATGGAGATAGGAGGCCAGGCAGGCGGCCTGGCGCTCGCGCGACAGCCACTCGGGCGCGACGGCGTACACTGTGGCCACGTCGACCGGGGCTAGCAGCCGGAGCAACAGGGGCGCGACCGGCGGCGCCGTCGGGCCGACGACGGGGGAGCGCTGCATCCTCGCCGAACGCGCGCCGTGCGTTTGGGAATTACAGGACCGCCCCCCCCCCCCCCCCCCGACAGCCTCCCCCCCTCCCCCGGGGCTCGTCCACGGGGGGAGGAGGGCAGAGAGGGCCTGCGCCGGCGGATGAGACGGCGGGGGCCAGGGTGGGGAGAGAAGAACAGTGGCCCTCCGGCGGCCGCGTGCCCGGGCAGGGGGGGGGCACGCCGAGGGAGGGGGGAGCGGCCGTAGGCGCGCGTGCCGGCGGGGGAGGGGGGGGCACGCCGGGGAGGGGGGGGGGGGCGCGGGGGGGGGGGGGGGGGGGGGGGGGGGGGGGGGGGGGGGGGGGCGCCCCCCGAGAGGGGGATAGGCGCGTCCCTGGGGCGCGTGCCAGGGGAACGCGCGAGGGCGACGGCACGCCGCTGCGCCGGCCACCCACACAAAAGCCGGTGCCTCCCAAGTGAGGCAGGCCAGCCAGCCAGCCACCATGTTCAGCGAGTGTACGCACGCGTCTGCCGGCTCCAGCCCCAAGAAGCTCAAAAAGGACGGCCCCCCGAGGCCCATGAGCTGTGCGTGACGACGCTTGCCCACCTGCCGCCGGAGCTGCTGGAAGCTGTAGCCCCTTTCTTGCCTTCGGACGAGCTGCAGCGGCTAGCCAGGACTTGCCGAGAATACGCGCGCCTCCTGGCCGACCAGCTCCGGCTGCGCCGGAGCCAGGAAGAGAAGCTGAGGTTGGAAGCACAGGCTGGATTCTCGTTTCTGCGGCTGTCCGCCGAATCGCAGGCCCGGATGCGACGGCTCTTGAACCTCCCCAGGTCGACGCAGCAGCACGCAACCACCTTGCTCCCCTTGGGTGAATTCAGTGCGCGTCTCAGGCAGGAGTGCCCGGCCGCCCCGCGGTGGTCCGTACACGTGCTCGTCTTCCAGGATAACGTGGGAGGGCGCCTGAGCGTCCGGCTGCTGGTGACGGGGGAAGCGGCTCCGCCCGCTGAACCACCGGCGGCCCTGGGCGCCAGCAGGACAGGGTGGCTTGTGCTCGAGGCCACGCGGCCAGTGGCCGCATCCAGCGACCCGGAGGCCGGCTTTGAGTTTGTCTGTCGCCAGATCAAGGCCTTCTGCAGCTATGCCACCCTGCGCTGGCTCGTGGACGGACTGGGCCTCCTCCAGGCGCGGCCCGGCCGCGAGTGGCAGCTAGTTACGTACCGTGACCCGGGGGCGGCGCCGGGCCAAGCAGCGCACCACTGGCGCTCGCCACACCCGCCGCACCCGGAACTGCGGCACCGGGCACCCGAGCCCGCCCCGGCGGCAGAGGCCCGGGGGGCAGAGGGCGCGGGGAACCCGGACTCGTACGAGGCACAGGGGCCAAACCACTGAAAAATCACTCAGCTCTGTCTGTCAGGTACGAGGACGGCGTGGCTGTGTGTCACCAGACCTAGTATTCCCCCCTGGGGACTATGCCCGCTCCGGCACATGACTGCCGCCGGGCTTCTGGCTGATTAAAAAGAAAGTGAGCCTTGCTCCCACGTTGACGGCCGGACTGCTGGTCCCTCGGTGCCCGGCCGATTTAATAACCAAGGTTTATTGACACACGGAGACGGGGCACGCCCCCCCCCCCCCCGCCTGCAGCACAGGTACAGCGCCGGGGCAGCGAAAGAAAGGGCGGAAAGGGGTAGAGGGGGGGGCGCAGAGCCGGGCCAGCGTCCCCCGGCGGCCCCCCCGAGCGCTAGTCCAGCCCGTCCGCCGGGGGGCCGCCGGCAGGGCCGCCGGCAGGGGCGCCAGGGGGGCCGCCGGGCGCGGCGCGTCCGCCTGCGCCAGGGCGTAGAACACGTCCAGGCCCTCACGCGTCAAGGTGGCCACGGGCGACACTAGCAAGTCCTGGTACGACGCGCGCGCGTCCACCACGAGGTACGCACCCGGACGAGCGTCCGGGCGGGCGTCCGGGCCGTCCGGCCCGGGGGGCACCAAGCCGGCCGAGCACCTGGGGACCTCCTGGAGCGCCACCAGGGTGCAGGCCGGCACTCCCCGGCGCCGGGCGTTGACTGACACGGTGCCCTGGCCCGAGGCCCAGAGCGCCTGCCCCGGGCCGGTCGCGGGAGGAGGGGCCTGGGCCGCCGCGCCGGCGGGTGCGCCAGCACCACGTGGCCGCGGACGCTGGGCTCCCCGCCGCGCCGCCAAAGAAGGCGGTGTCCTCGTCGTCGAGGCAAACGAGGCCCCGCAGCCCGGCGAGCGCCCGCTGCAGGCCGGCCAGCAGCGTGCCGCCGGTGCTCTCGTCGGGGTTGAACAGGTGCGGCGCGCTGTTGCGCACGGGCACGAAGCAGACCTCATAGCCAGGCGTGTGGAGCAGCGCCAAGTGCGCCCGCCGGGCGCCGGCCGCCGCGTAGCGGCGCGGGGCACGAACCACACCTTCCGCTGGCGGGAGCCCCCCCGAGCAGCAAGGGCAGGAAGAGGCGGCCGGGGGGGCCCTGCCGAACGCCGAGCGCCTGGCACTTCCTAGCGCAGCGACCGCGCACCGCCGGGCACAGCGCCACGGGCAGGCTGTTGATGGCGGTCTGGACCAGGTCGCACCAGGCCCGCGGCGGGTGCGCGCAGCCGGCTGCGCACCACGCCTGCTGCAGCTCGGTCAGGACCACGAGCCACAGCTTCCGGGTACGCAGGTCCAGGCCCAGCCGCAGCAGCAGCTGTTGGAAACGGCGCACGGCGGGCAGCGCGGCCTGCAGGGCCAGGAGGGCCGCGGCCGACCCCACCGAGGCACAGACCGACATGGCCACCCCGCGCGCAGCAGCAGGAACAGCTCCGAGCACGCGAGCCACAGGTCGGTCGTCCGCTGCAGCTGGCCGTCCTCTGCCCGGGGCAGCAGGTGCCCGCCCTCCGCCAGCGAGGAGCCGCGCAGCCGTGGACCGACGCGCGTGGCCTGGCAGAGCGGCCGGCCGGCCGCCAGGGTCAGGCCCTTCCAGTGCTGCGCCAGGAAAAAGTCACAGGCCAGCTGGCTGGCGGCCGCACACGCCGCCGTCGGCCCCCCCCCGGGGCGGCCTCCCACAACCAGCCGGGCACCCCGAACTGTAGGTCGGCCTGTGGACCACTGGCCGCGGGCTCCGGCCCGCGGACCCCGGCCGCCGGGGGCTGCTGCGCCCGGAGCCAGGCCTGCGCGCGCCTTTTCACCACCTCCCAGGGCTGCAGGTGGGCGTTGACGGCCGCGCACACCCCGGCGGCGCCGGGCGGCGCGGGCGCCCCGTCGTCGGTGTCGAGCAGGGCGAACTCCAGGTCGGCCTCGCGCCGGTAGGCCGGCCTCACCAGCGCTAGCAGGGCGGCCAACAGCTCCTGCGCGTCGCACAGGCCACGGGCCACGGCCTCGGGCCCCTCTGGCCAAGGAGGGCGGTAGCCGCGGCACACGGGCTCCAGCGCGGCCAGCCGGGCCCCGAAGTCGGCCCCCCAGGCGGGCACAGCTTGGCTCCGGGCCAGGGCCACGAGCGGCAGCGCCGCGGCCAGGGGGCCGGCAGAGGCCGGGCGCTCCAGCTCATGGCCCAGGGCCAGCAAGGCCGGGCCAGGCCAGCCGTCGGCGCGCGGCACAGAGCATCGTCATAGACCAGGCGCACGCGCACGTGTCCGTTCTCGAACACATAGGCCGGGGGCTCCGAGCGGAGGCTGGCGTCCCTGGCGTCCCTGGCGTCGGGCGTCCGGCTTGGAGCCAACCGGCCATCTTGTGGGGCGGGCAGATGGCGGCGGCGCCCCACGTCACCGGACGACGTTGGGGCGGGGGTGGGGCAGACGGACCACGGGGGCAGGCGCCGGGGGCGGGGAGGGGGTTGGGCGCACCCCCAGCCCCTCCCCTCTCTCGACGAGGGGGTGCATGCCCCCCTCCCCACGCCCGCCCACCCCCTCCCCGTCGGCAGGCACTCCCCCGCCCCACCCGCGCCCCGGCGAGGTGGGGCGGAGGTACACGCCCCCAGACCCCCACGCCGCCCCCTCCCCCACGTCTGCACCCTCCCGCCCGCCGCCCAGATCCGGCCGGGAGGACCCCGCCACCCCCCCCGGGGGGGGGGGTTGCAGTGGGTGGGCGCTGCTAAGGAGCAGGGAGGTGGCCAGTGGTGCGCAGTCGCGTTTGGCGTTGGTGGCTCTTGGTTACGTGCGGCCGCAAGTATTCTTCGGAAGTTGTCGCGCCCGCGCCCGCCCCCTTTCTTTTCCCCCTTCCCCAAGTCTCGCACCCCGCCCCCTCACCTACCTCGCGTGGGGAGGCGGTTGGGAGGGAGGCCTCTCATCCGCACGCGCCTTGATCTTAGAATCTTGGCTGAACGAACATCGGCGGAGTGGGTCGAGAAACAAGCTATAATGAAATTTTACAATTTATATTTCTTTGGAAGAAGCAGGCGCGGGTTCTATCCTCCCCTCTCCCCAGTGGTCCAGCAATTCTAAAGCTTGCATGTCAGTGTTCGACCCGGTGGCTTTCACCTGTGTGCCTCCCAACGCTTGGACCAGCCGGTCCGGTTACTACGATAACCTGGCCAATTCCGACGTGTACGAAGTCCGGGCCCTGCGCTTTGATCCTGACCAGCAGAGGTTCCGTTACACAACCGCGTACTCCGCGATGGAGCAATTATATTTCGAAATTAAGGAATTCGTGCCTTCGCAACATAAACAAAGTGACTCTTCCTGGACAAGCGCGCTATACATAGATGACTTTGTAATCCAAGCCTCGGACTCCTGCGGAAACCCGGCGGGCAGCTTTGAGGAAGGCTATGTATACTGCGGCGACTACGACGACTATAACGGCTACAATGGTATCCCGGATAGCGCCCTGCACGGTTGCTGCCAGCCATCTTGTTTGGGCAGCACGGACCAGTATGCTCGGTGTCGCAGGGTGCGTGCTCGTTGGAATGCACCCACTACAGCCCAGGGCGAGGTTCTCCTCGTTGCAAAAATAGGGGGCTATGTAGAAAGCATAGGGTCCGTGCGCCCCTACTGGAAATCCGTTTATCGTTACTTGTATGTGACTGATGCACTAGTTCTGCAACCGAGACTGTCTGCCAATTACAGTTGTTTTGAGAGCGTGAGCTCTACGCCGTGGCCAAGTCCAGCCTTTGTTAGCCCAACTGGATCTACATTCTCCGACAGCGCCAGCCCAACGCGCTCTGTCACTTTCTCGAGTAGCGGCAGCCCGACTGGATCTGCGACAGTATCTGGCGGTCCCAGCCCGACTGGATCTGCGACAGTATCTGGCGGTCCCAGCCCGACTGGATCTGCGACAGTATCTGGCGGTCCCAGCCCGACTGGATCTGCGACAGTATCTGGCGGTCCCAGCCGACTGGATCTGCGACAGTATCTGCGGTCCCAGCCCGACTGGATCTGCGACAGTATCTGGCGGTCCAGCCGACTGGATCTGCGACAGTATCCGACAGTCCCAGCCAGACTGGATCTGCGACAGTATCTGACAGTCCCAGCCAGACTGGATCTGCGACACTACATGGCAGTCCCAGCCCGACCGGATCTGCGACTGTACCTGGCAGTTCCCAGCCCGACTGGCAGCGCCATGCACACCGATCTGGACTCTTTCACCACAGAGCTAAGCCCTCGGACGACCCCAGCGCGCATGTCGGCTTGTGTTTCTGTGTGTGTGGCGGCAGCGGATGTGGGTAATTGCAATGTGCATAGCCCAGCTGTGCAGGCTGCCACAGTCCAGCCCAGCTTTGGAGGAGCCCCCCAAAGCAGGCGTTACACCGAACAAGGGGTTAGTGGCTAGCACGAGTGTGACAAAAATTGCTGCAGCATCTGACACGGCTGTATGCACCGTTGGAACCGTTACAGAAGCTATGCTTTTATTCATTGCTAGCCATTCCAACATGCGCCATTATGCTTCTGGTACCTATTTGTTATCGCTGGTACTACTACCAAAGGAATGCAAGAGAGGACATCGACTTGTCTTTAGATGTAGTTGCTATTGTGACGAAAAGAAAGCACTAGCACGCCCGCGCCAGACAGCCAGGTTGTCCCCACAGGAGGCTGCCGCCGGATTGCGTCGCCTCGGGCTTATCTTACAGCCAGTGCCCGAAGTGGAATAAAAAAAGAAACGTGCATTTATTGGACTATTAAAGCTATTCTTAGCGAACCAACAAAGCCACTGTACTCGCCGGAGCTCTAGCAGCCGGTTGTATCCACCCCTGTCAGAATTCGGTGAAAAGGGAAAGGTTTAACGGGTTGCGGGGGAGGTGCCCCCCCCACCTTGGGTGATGGGGGGTCCCTCCCCCTCCCCCTCCTTGGGGCGATGGGGGGTATGGTCCCCCTCCCCCAGCAAAGCACGCAATGGTGTGCCTCTCCCCCTCCCCCACCTTAGGCACAGAGGTGTGCCTCCCCCCCCCGTGACACCGAGAGACAAACGGCTCGTGGTGGCATGGGGGCGGCCGGGCTTTTCGAGGCTGGTGGCTATATTCGTTCGGCCGGATAGATTTGTTGCATTTTGCTTCTTCCCCTCCCTCTCTCTTCTTCTCTCTCCCTTCTCCGTCCCCACGGCTGAACATTGTGCAACCCCCACCTCCCCCGGTTTCTTGTGCCACTATCAGACGTACTACCAGAACCACAAGAGACATGGACAAGCTGGAAGCGACCAACGTAGCCACCTCGCCTGTCGCTGCCGCCGCCGCCGTGGCACGGTTTGCTCCAGGCGGTAGCGCCGACCCTACCAACGTGATAAACAAAAACAAGTTGCTTATGCAAATCATGACGCGTGATTTCTCGAATATCAGGCGCGGTCCGGGTGAATATTTCTCCATTACCGATGCTATTTGCGCCTTTACGGACTGTCAACCAAATTCTGCCAGAAATAAGTGGTGTCAGGTGCGGGAAAAAATTTGGCCTCATCTTAGTGCTGAAAATTTTCCCGTGAAGTTTTTTCAATTTCCGTACAAAACCTCCCGGGCCGATCGGGATGTGACGTCCCCGGCACGCGAGGTCAAAGAGGGCGCAAGCCGAGGCGTCCCGTGCGTACGCTTTAAGGATCTGCTTACTTTGTTATGTCACTTTGACCACCCGCGCTGCAAAAAGCTGCGGGCAGAGATGGCGAACCTGGCTACACGGGCCTCGAGTGGCGACGAAGCGCTGGAACAGGCCCTGCCGGTGCGTCGACAAGAACTGTCACAGGAGGTACGTGATGCGATGCGAGCGGGGCTGGCCGGCTTTGACAAGGGACCGGTAAGCGGGGCTCTGGCCCTGCAGACAGCGCTGATTACGCAGCTCCAAAAACTGGTCGAGACCAAAGAGATGATCATCGCTCAACAGGAAGCCCGGCTGGCGCTGGCGGACCTGGCCTTGAAGCAACAAATGACCATCACGCGCTTGCAGGAGGAGAGTGCGTCCAAACGCCGGAAACTCTTGATCGGCGCCGTGCCCGTGCTGCTCTCGGCGGAGGAAGAAGACGATCTACCCGAGAACGAGCTGCGGCCCCCGGGCTCCACCTGCAAGGGGGACCCGCGCTGGTCGCGCCTGATGACCGAACACGCCAGAACTTTTTCCGAAAAGCTGGCGAGGTCCCTGACCCTGCACGCCAAGCGAGTACGCGAACGGTACCTGGACGAAGCGGTGCCCATGGGGAACGACAAGGTCGAAATCGAGGCGGGCGTCGCGGACAGCGCCAACGAGGAGGCGGTGGCGGCGCTGCGGCAGGCGGTCGCGCAGGTGTTGCGCCCCGCGGATCCGGCCGTTCTGGATCGCTTCCAGACTCTCAACGGCACTCGGGTCTTCAGCGAGGTCGCGCGGATCATGTGCGCGCGGCTGCCCCGCTGCAATCTCAACAGCACTGCTATTCCGCTGGCGCATTGGTTCTTGTACCTGGTCCAGAAGAACGCCTGGGGTCACGGGGAAGATCGCGAGATTGAGAGCGAGCTGGACGATGGCAGGCGAAGTCCTCGGCGACGACTTGTACCTGTACACACTGAACGAACCCCACGGACTAGTGCGCGCCGGCACAGCCGAGTTCGAGCTGCGAACTAAAAATTTGGGGCTAGCACGGGCTGGTGACCGGGACGCACAAGCCTTCTTCGAAGCTCGTGGCCTTCCGGCCAAGTATTTGCTGCGCTCAAATTCTTAGTACGCAGCTTAGCCGCGTTGCCTGGGTCTGCGGTTGGTTTGGTCTCAATAAAAAAAGTTACCTCAGAAGAATTGCAAGAGGCAAAAATGAAGTCCAGCTTTTTTCTTTTAGCAGGAAATCTTGTTTCTTGGCTAGAGCCCTTTTTTGAGGTCCTCCATACCAAGAATGAATATTTTACCAGATCTCTTTCGTTGGCCCTGAAGCACGCGCCGGTTTCGAGTCTTCCTGCCCCAGCCCAAGCTGTTCTTTTGAGTGGCTACAGTAGTAGGAGGTGCAGAATTACTAGGAAATACAACAAGGAAAAAGGAGTAACGACGATAGCAGAGTCGGAGAGAGCGTGCGGCACCCTTTTTTGCTAGTGGGAAGAATTGTCGGGCAGAGGGGACTGACAAGGCGTGACGCCCGCACCCCCTGCCGGAGGGGTGCACCCCCCCCCTTCTCCCTCCCGCAGCCGCCCCATCCCCCCCCCCCCCCCGCTCCCCCGCTCCCTGGGGACGGGGGGGGGGGAGGTTGCCGTGGGTGGGCACTGCTTAGGGGGGAAGGGGGGGGGCTGGTGCCCGCGCGTGTGCACGACAACGCGCGCAGGCGGGGAGGGGGGGGGACAGGCCCTCCCCGCTCTCGGGGGGGGGTGGGAGTCAGTGTCCAGGCAGAACAGTCGCAGGCGGCCCGCCCCGTGGCGCCCATGTTCACGGACGACCAGTGGTCGTACTGGAGCCAGGCGGGCGGGACGGAACGGTCTGTCAGCCTGCGCGCGTCAGCGCCGCTGCTGGGAGTAGCGAAGCCCAGACTGTACCTGAGCCCGGGCCGGTACGCACACTCATGTCCTGCTTGGCTGTACACGATCCTGACAAGCCGGCACGCCGGCCTGGTGCAGGGCGTGCGGCTACGGACGGACCACAAAGTGATGACCAAGCAAGCGAGCGGGTTTTTGCAGTATGATTTCACGCGCGGCGTAGTCAGGCTAGACTTCAAATCCGCGTCCCTGCGTGCGCGGCTGGCGCCGCGGTCTCCCGCCCCCCCGACCAAAAGACTGCGCCTGGAGGAGGCAGCCGCTGCCCCGGACCAACCGCGGCGGGTGGTCGCTGGGCCAGGGAGAGCGAGGGACTCTGACGTGGAAGACGGCGAGGAGGAGAGCGGCGACGAAGGGGAGGGCGCTGGCACCGCGGAGGAACTCTGCTGCTCCTGGACGAGGACCCGCGCTGGGGTTACTTAGCCCCGGCCCTGCCACCGGCGCGTGTATGGCGCGACTACGACCCTCTGCAACGCCGGCGCTGGCTGCTGGCGCTGGAGGCAGCGGACCCCCGCCTCTTTTATGAGTCTGCTCTGTGGTCCGGAGATGACCGGGTGGCAGCGGATCTGGGGCTGCGTACCGGTGACTTACAGAGCGCCCCGATGTGTCTGTCCCCCCAGCGCTTCCGGCGGCTGCCCGTAGCCGTGAAGTTACACCTGTACGAGGCCTTGGGCGAGCGAAAGCGCCGGCTGGTGCTGGTGCACTTTTGGCTGTGCAATACCCTGCACGTGCGCAAGAATTCGTGCTTTGAAGTGGACAGGAGCCGGCGGGGCTGGCTAGCGGAGTGTTTGCCCAATATCCAAAGGACGGCTGAGGGCAGGATGAACTACCTGGGCTTTCGCCAGCTGCAGGACAACCTAGAGCCCGATCGACGCCATTTCCCCAGAAGTCCCTGGTGTGGGCTCTTGGCCTGGGATCGCAAGTCGGAGCGTTTTGAACTAGACGAGAAACGGCGGGAGGACGTGCAGGAGTGCGTAGCCAGCCTCTGGAACGCGGCCCCGTGGGGACAGCATCGGCGGCCTCGCCCTGGGTTCGCGTAGGCAGTTCCACCTACGCGCCGCGCTGGTTCTTTAACCAAGAGTCACGCGTCATTGAGAGGCTGCGGCAGGTCTACGACGCCCCGCCCGACACCCGCCGACGCCCCGCCCGACGCCCGCCCGACGGCCCGCCGAGAGCCCACCCCCCGCGGCGGACGGCGCCCCCGCCCGGCCTCGCCCGCCGCGCCGGTGTGCGACGCCGGGGGCTTGTCGGACGAACAGGCCCGGGCCCTGGAGACAGTCACGTCCGCTAGGATAGGTCTGCTGAGCGGGGCGGCCGGCACGGGCAAGACGACGGTGGCCGGGTGTCTCAAACGCCGGAGCCACCTACCCGTCCTGTTCGTGGCCATGACACGCAACGCGGTCCAGGTAGCGGCCGCTCGGGGCCTAGCCGGGCAGTCGCAGGAGCCGGACCCCCGTCCTCGGGGGTGGCGGGAGGCCTGGCAGGCCCCGGCCCCCCGGCGCTGTCGTTGCCCGCGCATCGCACACAGGCCTGGCTGCGCGCGCGGGCCGGCCTGGCAGACTCCTCACGCCCGTCGTCGGCGTTAACCGCCGACGAGGGAGGGGGGCGGGGCTCCGGCCCCCAGTACGCTTGCGTGGTAGACGAAGTCTCGCTCATGTCGCCCGCCTTCTTTCTGCAGCTCATGTTCGCGCTGGACCAGCTGGCCCCGAACTGCCAACGCTGGCTCCTGTTGGGCGACGAGGCCCAGCTGCCACCCCTGGGGTACGGCTGCGTCCAGAGCCTGCTGCGCGACCTGTTCCCGGGCTCGTGCGCCCGGCTGGAGCGCGTCCATCGCGTCGAGGCGGCTACCGACAACTTGTGCGTCGCACAACGCCTGGCGGCGACTCTGCGCTGCCAAGCCCGGACAGCGCCGGCTGCCGAGTGGCTGCAGGACTGTGTTCACTACCTGGGGGACTACCAAGAGACCCCCGCCGGGGCCCGGTTCGACGTGTCCACGTGGCAAGGCTGGGCTCCCACCCTGCGGCAGTGGCACGACAGGCACGGGCTCGTGATCGACGACCGCTTCTGGACGCAAGGGCCGCCCCCCTTCCCCAGCTACCAGCTCGTCGTAGTCAGCCAGCAAGAGGCGGCTCTGCTGAACTTGGGCCTAGCGCACCTAGCTGGAGCCACGGCGCTGCCAGCCCGCCCCGGCGTGCCAAGCTCACACCAACCCCCCGCGTACGCACTGTACCCCGGGGCCAAGGTGCGCCTCGAGTGCCGCAAGCTGGGCCGGACCAGCGACCCCCTGCTGTGTGAGTCGTGCCTGGACGCGCTGGCGCTAGTACGCGCTCGCGCAGGCACCGATGGCCCGCCCGACGACGCGGACGGTCCGCCCGCCACGGGCGGCCGGCGCCGCCGCCGCCCGGCAGACGACCGCCGCCCGGCAGACGACGCCTGGCTGCTTCCGCCCGAGCGCCGGACCACCCAGGGCGGGGCGGAAAAGCTGGAGCAGCTCCTGCCGCCTCACTGCCTGCCGAGCCCAGAGGTGCGCTGCCTGGGCTACGTCGTCCGCATCCAAGACGTCACTTACGAAAGACGCGGGTCGTCGCTGGTGCTAGCCGGACAGGAGCCTGTCCAGTCCACCGCCAGCGGGCCGCGGGCCGAGGTCTTAGACCACCGCTGCTGCTGGGCCTGGCGCGTCTTCACGCTGTGGGTCGGCAATGCTGACCCGCCGGCGGGGGAGCAGCGGCCGCCGCGACCCCGCCTGGCCTTCTTCTACTCCAAGAGGCAACACGGCGAGGACGGGCTGAGCTGGGCCTTCGCGCAGACCGACATGTGCGTACAGGGCAACGAGTTCGACCGCGTGTACTTGGTCCTGTCGCCCACTCCGTATTGTCCCCGCAACTACCACCTGGCCAAGATTGTGTACACGGCCCTGTCCCGCTGCCGGGAACGGGGGGAGATCTGGGTGCCCCAGCGCCGTCGCGGCGCCAGGTATCCCGAGCAACGGAGCCTGTTGTGGGACCGGAGCGTCCGGCAATGGAGCCACGACGTGCTGTCCATCAAGGCGCTGTGCCAGCCCCCTCCTCGTGGTCCAGACCACCCCCCCAGCCGGCCGGGCGGAGAGGAAGAAGCGGCTGGTCCTGCCCCGCCTGCTTGCTAGGGCCGGCTCGGGTGGGCGCACGCCACTATTAAAAAAAGACCTATCCAGGCTGTGGAGAACCTAAGACGAGGTGGTCCGGTTTAGGGAGCCGGGCGGGTACCGGGACCGTACTAGCCGGCTGTTTCCTTTTTCTGTCGCTAGGTGAGCGAACGGGTCTCGTGTACGTCTCGTGTACACACGCTCGACGAGACTGCCGGCTGCGGCCACAGCCTCTTTACTCAGCCGTCACGTCAGAAATCTCTGGGCCGCCCTTTGGTTATGTATTAGTGGAGGGGGGAAAGACCTTCCGGCCCGGACAAGACACCCCCTCCCCCCTATCCCGGCCCTGGGAGAGAACGACTGAACGCTGGTTCTGGTTCTTCTTTTACTGATTTGGACTTGTGTCAGGTAGTACGAGTGTGGCTCACGGTTCCCCGGCCTGCGCTAGCTGTCTGTTTTCCCCCGCCGCCTCTGCCACACGCACGCACGGGGCTGGGAGGAGAGGGACGCCCCCCTTTTCCCGACGAGGGACGGGCCAGGCCGGTTTAGTTCCTGCTACCGGACGAGCGGGGGGGGTGCGGTCCCGACCGGCCCGCTGCTCTGAGAAGTGGAACTTGAGCGCCTGCGCTACCACCTCGTTGCGGGTAGTCTTGGAGTCTAGGCCGAGCCGGGCCCTCACCTCTCGGAGGATGGACGCTACCACCCGAGTCTTGTTCCCCGAGAGCAGATGGTCCTCCCTCGCCTGGGCGGAGCCTGCGTAAGCTAGCCCGGGGCAGAGCTCACGCACGCGGTCTACGATGGCCAGCAGTGTGTCCACCTCTCTGGCTCTGTTTGATAAGCACAGGGCAGAGTTCCAGGCCTGCAAGCACGCCCTGTACTCCCTGCGGCGCCTGGTATCTCTGTCGTGCACGAACCTGTCGAGCGTGGCGTCTCCTACCATTTCCTCCAGCTTCGCGTACTTGTGGTTGCTGGGGTACGGCTCGTGGTCGTATTCCCGGGCGCGCTTCTCGGGCGAGCCACGGGGCGGGGTGCGGTGGTGCGGCGGCGCCAGGGAGGCAGAGGAGTGGCGGGGAGAGGAGTGGCGGGGGAGGTCGACGGGCACGACGGGCGGCGCGGCTAGCAGTGCAGCGGTCGCCGCCTGGTCCGTAGCCTGGGACAGGCAGACGAGTAGCTCCCGGGCATCGGCTACAAACATTTGCCACTTCTGCACGGTGCCAGCGAGGCGCAGGCGCAGCACCGCGGGGCTGAACGTGCCGTCCGGGACAGGGGAGCCGGCGCCCCACCCACGTGCCACGGGCGGCGGGTGGTACGACGAGGGGCCCTCGGGCATCGGGCGGTACGCCGAGGGGCCCTCGGGGCTAGAAGACTCGCCGTAGGGAGCGCTGGCCCCCCCCGGCGGGAGTGGTGCTGTGGTGGGCCGGACGGCCACAGGGATGGCCGGGGCCAGGCCGGGCGTGGCCACGGGGGGCGCCGGGGCGGCGGGACAAATTTCTGGCGTGGTGGCTGGCGGCGCCGGGGCCAGGCCGGGCGCGGCCACGGGGGCCGCCGGGCCGGCGGGACAGATTTCTGGCGTGGTGGCTGGCGGCGCCGGGGCTAGGCAGGGTGTGGCCGCTGGGGCCGCCGGCCCCCGCCCGGGCTGCGCCGTGGTCGCTGGCGCCGCGGTCGGTGGTGCCGCCTGCGGCAACACGGAGGGTCGGGGGCTGCCGCACGGGGGCTGGGGTTCGCTGCACGGAGGCTTGGCTTCTTGCATCTGGTGTCCAGAGCGTTGGCTGGAATTGTGGCCCGGGCGGAGGGCACCCGCTTACACCCCCACAGGCGCGCGCCGGCAGCGCCCGCCGTCGCGAGCCGGCACGCGCCCCCTCCCCGCCCCGCGCCGGTGGGGAGGGGGCAGACTGCTCTCCCCCCTCCCCGCGCGCCCGGTGCCCGCCCGTGCGCGCACTGCCCCCCCCCCCCTCCCTCCCCCGCGGGCCGCTGCCGGGCACGAGCGCGTGGGGCCGGGAGGGCGTGCGCGCGCCGAGCGGGCACGAGCGTGCGGGGCCGGGAGGGCGTGCGCGCGCCGAGCGGGCACGAGCGTGCGGGGCCGGGAGGGCGTGCGCGTGCCGAGCGGGCACGAGCGTGCGGGGCCGGGAGGGCGTGCGCGCGCCGAGCGGGCACGAGCGCGCGGGGCGGGGGGGGGGAGGGGTCGGTTGCGCCCAAACCACGGCAGGGTTGACCTTCACTTTTAATCAAGGCCGCGACAAGACGAGCCGGCCGCGGCCGGGACCGAGCAGCCAGTGGAGCGCGGCTGGACCCCCCACCGCAGGGGGGCCGGTGGCAGACTAGAGGCCGGAGGGGGGCGCCGGTCCCGGCGGCGGTCCCGGCGGCGGATCTGGCAGGGGCGCCCCAAAGCCCACCACCATGTGCACCACCGCTACCCAGCCCTCGCCCTCGGTCCACCCTGTGTGGCTGCCCTGGGGCGCGACGTACGCATGGTGCGAGAGGGGGAAATCGTTGCGCACCACGCAGGGCCTGTCGGGGAGGCCGCCCGGCCCGTCGAGGGACGTTTGGTCGGGCCGGTAGGCCCGCAGCCGCTTGTGCGTGAAAGTGACGTGCAGGTCCTGCGCCCGGAGCTCCCGGGCCAGCAGCGCCCCTAGCTGTGGGCAGGCCAACAGCGCACTCTCCAGCGCCGGGGCGTGCGTGTTCCAGCGCTCCAGTAGGACCAGCAGCTGCTGCCAGGCCTTGGCCTCCGCCGTCTCCGGGCCCACGGCCGGTGGCCGCTCGGGCACGGCCGGGGGCGGCGGGTCGAGCAGGGATTTCGGGGCAAAGCCCCCGGCCTGGCCCTGGTCGTCACTCTCGTCGTCGGAGCTCAGCGGCGAGACGTCGCCCAGGTCTAGCTCGTCGTCGGGCCTCTCCGCCTCTACCGCCGCCTGTAGGGACGGTAGTTCTTGCAGCGGCTGCTGCCGCCCGCCGTGGCGGGGGGCCTGTGGCCGGAACTGTTGCATCAGGCTCAGGAGCCGCTCGCGCCCGAACTGCACCAGGTTCGGCCCCTCGTAGTCCCGGCTCTCCTCCTCCCCGGACCCGCGCGGCGTGCGGAAGGGCCCGCCCTGCGCCGACAGGGGCCCGGGGTCCTGCGCAGCCCACAGGCTCCGGTACAGCACGCCAGAGGTACGTGCCTGTTTCGCGGGGGGCTGCGACCAGGCAAAGGCCTCCACGCCCCAGTAGTGCTCCAGGCAGCCTTGCAGCAACTGCGCGTTCCAGTGCGACTGCGGGTGCGTGCGCAGCAGGCGCAGGCGGAAGCGCACGGCGTCCAACAGCAGCGCCAGCCACTGGCCGCGGGCGCTCAGAAAGCTCTGGCGCCACTCGGCGCCGACGGTGGGCGCGGCTGTCCCGCCGGCGCTAGCACCGCCTGGCAGCGCCGGTGCGCTGGCTGCCGCTGCGCTCACTGCCCCTAGCATGCCGACTCAGCTTTCTGGCGGGGGTGGCCAGGGGGGCGGCCAGCCCCCGGGAGCTGGCCGCCTCCTGCCCCGCTGGCCCGTGTGCGGGAGCGGGGGGGGGGAGCGGGGGAAGGCACGAGTGCGCGGAGTGGAGGGGGCGGGGGGCCAGTAGTGCGGCGGGAGGGCAGGGCCAGGGCGGCGCCTGCTGCTGCCCGCCGTGCCCGCTGGGCGGGGGAGGGGGGAGAGAAAAAGGACGGGCACGATGGACCGTGTTCCGCCCCCCCGCGCACACGCGCGGCAGCCGCCGGCCGTGGCGCGGCCCTGGCAGAGCGGGGACCACGTGGGTGAGTGGGTGCTGCACTCTCGGCTCGGCCGGGGGGGCTTCGCCGAGGTCTGGCTGGCGCACGCCCGGACGGGCGGGAGCCCCGTGGCCCTCAAGATCTTCACCCGGGAGAGAAAAAGTCAGTCGGCAGAGAGCTAGAGAGAGAAAAAGTCAGTCGCCAGCCTCGACCATGCTCAGCGCGCTCGTCTGGGCGCTGCTGGCGGCGCCGGCCCGGTCGGCCTGCGCCCTGGAGAACGGCACGGTCCTCAACTGGAAGGCCCGCATCCTGCTGGCGGATTCGGGGCTCGGCTCCTACGGGGGCTCGCCCGCCATCACGCTCAACATTGAGACGCCGGCCTCCTTTACCGGCGCCGGCTCGCCCTTGTTCCGGGCCCCCGCGCACTGCGGGCCGGGGGAACTGCCGCACGCCGCGCACGGGCGCAGCGGCGACGACTGCTGGGACCGCAACCTGGTGTTCCTGCACTACACGAGCGACTGCGCCTTCACGGTCGTCGACGAGGGGCGGGACCGGGTGCGGCTGTCGGGCACGGTGTAGGCCAACGCCTCGCGCGTGGTGAACTGGTTCGGCCTGGACTTTACCCAGACCTTCCAGTTCCCGCTCAGCTTCACGGCGCGCTTCGCGACCACGGTCGTGCTGAATTCCACGACCACGGCGCTCATCAACAACACTAACGACTGTTACCTGACGTCGCACTGCTACGGCTTCGAGTGCGTGCTGGTGCAGCAGCGCCGGCGCGGCCTGCTGCAGGTCGCGACGGGCGGCCAGGGCGTGAACTTCTGCAACTGCAGCACGGTAGACCCCCACGGCGTGCCGGGGGTGTGCACGGGCGTGGTGCACGCCGACGCCAACTGCGGCACCGACACGGCGGCGCCCATCAGCCGCAACTGCCCGCACACGGACCTGGTGATCGACCTGCGCGACCACGCGGCGCGCCTGTCGCGGGCGACGCTCGGGGGCCCGTACGGCCCCCCGGCTACACGGTGCCGTCGTGGTGCGACTGCACGTCGCCGCTGTCGCCGGAGCTGTACCAGGTGACGCAGGTGTACCGGGCCATCACGCCGCCCGCCGGCCCGCGCCAGGAGGTCCTGCTAGGCGTGCCGGGCAACGCGAGCTTTGTGTACGACCACGCGATCGCGAGCTACGTGTTTGGCGCCAAGGGCGCGTGGCGCGTCGAGTACCTGGTGCACGACATCGCGGGCAACGTGGCCAACTGCAGCTTCTGGGTGCGCGTCGTGGACAGCTCGCCGCCGGACCTGGCCGCGCACCCGCTGTGCCAGGGGGGCCGCACGCTGCGCGTCCGCGGCCAGAACTCGGAGCCGTACCTGGACCCCGTGCTGCAGGCCGGCGGCAACCTGAGCGCCGTGCTGCGGGCGCAGTGGGCCGCCGACGGCTTCGAGGAAAACAACCTGCGGCTGCTGCAGTCCTTCTCCGACGACCTGTGCGCGCACACCTACGACAACGTCGACAACGGCAGCACGCACTGCGCGCGCTACTCGTACGCGGCGCAGTTTGCGCCGCTGCTGCAGAACGTCACGTCCGCCTTCGGCGGCGGTGACGCCGTGCGGCCCTGGCTGCCGGACGGGGTGTACGCGGTGGCGGCCGACGTGACGGACGAGGCGGGCAACGTGGCGTGGTGCAACTTCAGCGTGAGCGTCGACAACGTGCCGCCGGCGCTCGACTGCGCGGGCGGGCCGGGCCGCGCCTACCGCGGGGACGAGGTGGCGGCCGACGTGCTGTACCGGCACGGCGTGACCCAGGCCTCGTACCCCGGGACGCGCGTCGACTCGTGGCTGGTGCTGCTGGAGCCCGAGGCGGTGCTGGGCGCCAGCGGCTACACGACGCCGCTCACGTCGGCGCAGCTGCGGTACGCGTCGGCCGAGGCCGCGACGGCGCACGACTTTTCGCGGCGCCTGCCCGGGGTCGGCGGAGGAGTGGCTGGCGGGCGACTCCATGTCCACGCCCGGGGGGACGTGCGTGCAGCTGCCGGTGTACGCCGGCCACTGGTACCAGGTGGTGCCGGAGGTGAACGGGTCACAGAGCTACGGCGCGACGGTGGTGACGATCAGGGGCCCCGCGGGCTGCAACGGCACGGCGCCGGACGAGCTGCGCTCCGACCACCTCGGCGCCGTGTCGGCCGGCTGCTACCCGACCGAGAACGGCAACGCGACCTTCTGCGTCGCGCCCGCGGGCGCCGGGTACGCGGCCTGGGGCTACTGGGTGTGGCTGTGGGGTGCGACCTGGGCTACGCGCTGGCGGCGCGGGACCTGTACGCGACCCACGCGGCCGCGGCGGGCGCGGGCGGCGTGGCGGGCGGCGGGCTGGCGGCGGCGGAGGCCGGGTCGCTGCGCCTGCGCGCGCTGTTCGAGGCGAACGCGGGCTTCGGCTCGCTCCGGCCGCTGCCGTACGGCTGGTCGCTGCGCGTGGGCTACGCAGCCTACGACGACCACGGCAACGTGGCCGCGTGCCTCGTGGACTACGAGGTGCGCGACCCGCAGCCGGTGCTGACGGCGGGCGAGGCCCAGGTGCGGTACGAGCTGCCGCCGGACTTTTGGGACGGGGGCGAGCTGCTGGCCACGCACGAGGAGGCCGCGCTGCGCCGCTCGCTCGTGGTGCGGCCGCAGGACCTGTGGCTGTGGGCCGACTACGCCGTCGAGGACCACGAGGCGCTGCTGTACACGTTCGAGTGGACGTCCACGTACACGGGCACCTTCTGCGGGCTGGCGGCCACGGCCACGTACACGGGCGGGGCCGAGTTTGTGCTGGACGCCGAGCCCGTGCACGGCCGCGCGCCGCCGCCGGCCACGACCACGGTCGTGCCGGCCAACACGGCCACGGCCGAGTTCGCGGACGGCGTGTCGGCCGGCGAGCTGGCGGGGCCCGCGTCGCCGCCGGACCCGGCGCTGTCGTGGCTGCAGCGGCGCCGCCAGGCGCAGCAGAGCAGCGGCAGCGGCGGGCTGCAGTACCAGTGCCTGGACGCGTACGAGGGGTTTTATGCGGCCAGCGCCAACCAGACCCTCGTCAACGGCACCACCACGTACACGCGCACGCTGGCGGGCCGCGCCACCGACTGGCTGTACCTGTACCCGGGCGTGACGCACGTGACGCTCACGGTGTCGGACGCGGGCTTCTGGCAGTACAACCTGAGCGCGCGGCCGCCCACGCCCACGCTGTCGGCGCCCGTGCCGCAGCAGCTGGTGCTGGCGCTCACGGTGGTGGACGTGACGCCGCCCGTGTTCCTGGACTGCCAGGGGGGGTGTGGCAGGGCGGCGCGCGGACCGAGGTCAGCATCCCCGTCGGCTCGGCGCAGTTCTGGCTCCACACGGGCAGCGACGAGCTGTGGCCGGACTTTGGGCTGCGGCGCGTGCGCGACAACGCGGTCCTCAACGCCGACCTGGCGACGACGGGCCCGCGCGAGTACCTCAGCGTGTCGCCGAGCTACGGCTTCGGCCAGTGGCTGTCGTACGGCGAGCACAACGTGACGTACACGGCCGTGGACCCGTCCGGCAACTGGGCGGTGTGCACGCGCCGCCTGTTCGTGAACGACATCCAGGCGCCGTCGCTGAGCTGCGGCGCCAACGGCCACCTGGGCCCCGTGCCGAACGGCAACGCCAGCGCCAGCTACCTGGTCGCGATGGACCCCGGCCTGTGCGGCGTGCGGCCGACCACGGCCGACGGCTTCGGCATCAACTACACCAGCTCGGACGTGCAGGGCCCCGTGCAGGTCGTGGTTGACTGCACCGGCGACGGGGAGGCGCGCCGCCGCCGCGTGGCGCAGCTCGGCCTGGGGACGGGCAGCGGCGGCGGCGCCCTGTCGCTGGCCGTGCAGTGCGTGGCCGTCGCCACGGACCAGGCGGGCCACAACGCCAGCTGCCTCGTCAGCTACTACGCCCAGGACCGCGAGCCGCCCGTCGTGCACTGCCAGCCGGCCTGCACGGTGCAGCTGCGCACCGTGGCGGGCTTCGCGGGCTGCTTTGCGCCCCCGACCGACAACTGCGCCTACAACGACACGAGCTACGCGCCCGACCCGGCCGCCATCGCGTGGCTGAGCTTCGCGGACTCGCCCTTCACGCTGTACTCGACGGGCGCGGACAACAGCCCGTACTCGCCCGTGTCGGCCACGTGCGAGACCGTCGTCACGCTGACAGGCTACTGCGGGGACGGCCTGCTGGACTTCTACGGGGCGCACGGCCCCGCCGAGGCCTGCGAGCTGAACCCGCACCCCGAGAGCTTTGGCTGCGCGTCCGACTGCACGTGCGGCGCCGGCTACGTGCCCGACCCGCGGGGCGGCTGCCTGCGGGCCTGCGCGGCGGGCGCCACGTGCACGCTCGACACCACGCAGCTGCAGGGCACGCAGTGCGCGGCGGGCACCGTCACCACGTCGGTGCCTGGCTCGGCCGGCACGGCCTGGACGATCGACGCACTGAAGCCCGACTTCACGGCAGTGCGCGGCCCCGCATACACCTACTTCTACGTGGTGCCCAACGGGCTCGGCACGCGGCACGTGAGCTACCGCCACTGGGAGCGCAACACCAGCAGCTCGCCCTACGTCGGCTTCAACGCCACGCAGGTGCAGCAGGCGCTGCTGTTCCCGGACGAGCAGCTCGTGCTCGAGTGGTACCTGACGACCAACGTGGTGCAGGACGTGGCCGACCCCGCGCAGTGGCTGCAGCTGCGCGTGTGCGCCTGTGACTTCCAGAACGCCAGCCAGCAGCTGGCGGCCTTCGTGCTGGCGGCCGACAGCCGCACGCTGGCGCAGACGGACGCGTACTGCGGGGCGGGCGGCGAGACCACGTACGACCCGGCCACGTCGTGCTGGACCTTTCAGGTCTGCCGCACGGGCGTCGTGGTGCTGGGCGTGCCCGCGGCGGCCGCCAGCAACCTGCTGCAGTGCCTGGACACGAGCACCATTGTCGTCGACAACGGCGCCAGCGCCTGCAGCTGGGCGCCGGCGGCCTGGACGCTCGTGGGCGGGCGCGTGCAGCTCAACCCCGGCACCACGTTCGCCGACCTGCGGCTCGTGTCCACGGGCGTGCCCACGGCGTTGTGGCTGAACGAGACCAGCCTGGCCGAGGGCCACTTCTTGGCGGCGCGGACCACGAGCGTCACGGTGCGCGCGGTGGGCGACGGGAACTTCACGGACCCCGGCTGCACCTGGCTCGTGACGGCGCTGGACGTGGTGCCGCCCGTCGTCACGTGCGCGCTCGCCAACACGAGCAACGCGACGGGGCCCACGGCCACGTACGGCAACGACCCGGGCCGCAACTACTCGGTGCTGGCCGGCTACCGCCGGCGCCTGTTGGTGGACGAGACGGACGCGTCGCGCGAGATCGGCTTCGACCCGGCGCTGCTGGCCGCCACGCTCCAGCCGCCGCTCTACGACGCGAGCGACGCGGTCCGCTTCTACGTGGGCACCACGACGCTGGTGTTTGCGGAGCCCGACTCGAGCGGCAACCCGCCGGTGCCGTGCGTGCTGTACGTCGAGGTGCGCGACGTGGACGCGCCCGTGCTCACGTGCCCGGACCTGACGGTGAACACGCTGCCGGGCCTCGGGTACTGGAACGGCACGTCCCCCAACGTGACGGTGACAGACAACTTCGACGCGGCCGTGGTCACCACGTACGCGCTGGCCGACCCGCTCGCGTACACGGGGCCGGACGCCTTCCACACGCTGGTGCGCACGTACACGGACACGTACGGCAACACGGGGTCGTGCCAGTTCGACGTGCGGGTGCTGGACGACCAGGCGCCCGTCTTCACGGTGTGCCCCGCCGGGCAGGTGCAGAACATCAGCGTGGGCACGACGGGCTACGACCTGGACCTGACGGCGTGGTACGCGGCGACCGACAACTCGGACCCGGCGCTGAGCTTCACGTACGAGGTGCTGGTGGGCCAGAACTACACCAACTACACGCAGACGCTGCCGCTGCTGCAGATCCTCACCTGTCTACCCCTGCCTAACCTCCTCACCCGGCGGCTTGCCGCCCGTGGTCCAGCGCGCTCCCGGCCAAAGCTAGGGCAGCGTGACCCGCGTGTCGTGGCGGTCGCCCCCACTGACGAGGTCCTGCCAGGACGAGGACGTGTCTAGCAGGAGCCTGTCCTGCGGGGCCGGGCCCGGGGAGGCGTCGTGGTCGAACTCGCCCGGCAGCGACCGGTGGCGGTGGCTGAGCGTGCCTTCGTCGGCCTCGCTGTCGTCCCTGAGCGCTTCCTCGGCCCCTGCGTCCGCCTCGTCGTGGTACGCACCGGGCAGCGGCCCCTCGTCCGCCACGTACACCTGCCCCCCGCCCGGCGCGCGGGAGTGGGCGCGCTTGGGGGCGGACTCGTCGAGCGGCAGCTGGGCGCGGCCCCAGCAGGCGCGGTGGTACAGCGTGCGGTGGACGCCCACGCAGCACCCCACGCACAGGCAGCACAGCAGCAGGGCGGCGCCGGCCAGCACCAGCACCCCGCGGCTCACGACGAAGCCGGCGAACTGGAACAGCGGCACGCGCAGCCACTCCTCCAGCTTCTGCAGGCCGCCCCGGCCGCTGCCACCGTCCAGCCGGGCCCCGGGCTCCGCGGGGCCGGCGGGGGCCGGCGGCGACCCCGGGCCGGCCACGATATACAGCTCGAAGAACTCGGTCTGGCCCACGTCCGACAGCGCATCCGCGTTCTGCAGCACGGAGCGCCGGCGGGGTGGGGCGGGCGCCGCCTCCGGTTGCTGCATGCGCGCTAGCAGGGCCTGCGGGTCGTCCCACAGCCGGCGCTCCACGAGCTCGCGCGTCCACTGCCCGGGCTGGGCGCCCGGCCGGACCGGCTGCTGCAGGTGGCGGCGGCGGCGCCCGGCGCTGGGGGCGAGCTGGTACGCGACGGCGGCGCGGAACGAGACCTGGACGCCGATGGAACTCTCGTTGTAGTCGGGCACGCTCAGGTTGGCGCAGAAGGCCACGACGTTGCTGGGCGTCTGCGTCGTGTTGAGCACGTCCAGCTCGCTCACGGTGTAGCTCTGGTTGTTGAGCATGAAGACCACCGAGCCCGCGCTGGGGTCGAGCGCCACGTCCTCCACCACCAGGCCCGAGTCCGACAGCACGTAGCCAATGAAGCACAGGCGCACCCGCCCCGTGGACTGGTTGGAGGCGGCGTAGAAGACCGTGGTGGCCACGATGTCGCCGCCCCGCACCTGCTGGTAGTCGGCGAGGCTCGCGAGCAGGGCGCGCGCGTACGACTCGTTCACGGGCACGATGCCGCCGTTGAGGCTGTTGCTGGCCAGCTCCAGGGAGCAGAACTCCTGGGCCACGAACGACAGCTCCACCTCCTGCCACGCCCGCGTCGTGCAGCCGCCGTCGATGTCGCTCAGGGCCTGCGTCATGTGCGCGCAGTCCAGGTCGTGCGGCACGAGCAGCGTCGTCTGCACGGGGTCGCACGCGTCGATGCACAAGGTCGCGACGTAGCGCTGGAAGCAGCGGCCGCCGTACTGCGCCAGGCGCCCGGCCGGGTCGGCGCCGCAGTTCTGGTCCGCCGCCACGCCCCGGGCCACGGCGGCCTGGCTGACGTTGCCGCTCAGCGTCAGGCCGTGGGAGCCGTTGTAGCTGCTGACGTACGGGAAGTTGGTGGCCAGCACGTAGTCGACGGTGCCCGTGAAGTGCGTCGTCGAGTTGCCGACGCGCGCCACCGTGTAGCTCAGCACCAGCGACGCCAGCCGCGGCGCGGCGTAGGCGGGCAGCACCTCGAACGTGTACGTGCAGCGCTCCGGCTGCACGTTGGGGGCCAGCGCCTGGTCCGCCACCTGGAAGCTCACCGTGTGCACGCCGGGCGCGAAGGCCCAGCCCGCGTGGAACGCCTCGTCCGTGCCGTACGCGCTCTGCACTACGCCCGCGCCGGCCCGCACCACCGTCACGTTGGTCGTCAGCGACGCCGGCCACACGTTGTCGACGGCGAGCCCCGCCAGGCCCGTGTAGAAGCTGTTGGTCGGCAGCGTCGTCTGCGCCTGGCCCGGCTGCGGGATGTGCACCGTGCGGTCGTTCCAGCCGGGCTGCAGCGCGGGCGGGCAGTCCACGAAGCGCGGCGGCGTGTCGTCCACGGCGCGGAAGCTGAGGCTGCACGTGCGCACGTTGCCCGTCTCGTCGTCCACCGTCAGCGACCGCGGCAGCGTGGTGTCGGCGTTCACCGTGCCCGGACTCACGACCGCCGAGCCGTTGCGGCCGCCGCCGTACGTGGCGCTCAGGTACAGGTCGTCGCCAAAGTGCAGGCCCACGTCCGCAAACGTGCAGCGGTCCGTGAAGTTGTCGAGCGCGTCGCACGTGCTCGTGTAGCGCACAAACTCGGACGCCGGGCAGTCGTAGAAGACGGGCGGCTGCGAGTCCTGCAGGTTGCAGAGGAAAGTAAACACCACCTCGTTGCCGCTCTCGTCGGCGAAGCGGCCCGTGAAGGCGTTGGTGCCGAGCCGCAGCTCCTGCTGCTGCCAGTACGCGATCTCGGCCAGCCGGTACGCGACCTGGTTGAGCTCGGCCGTTACCGTGGTGCGCTGGCCCCGGCCGGCCCAGTACGCCACGAGCCCCTGCGCCTCCTGGAAGACCAGGTCCACCACCGTGGCCGGCGTCGCGGTCGCGTTCTGCGGCACCGTGGCGAGCCCCG
>WBZZ01001920.1:252500-262500 GCA_019918135.1 Paulinella micropora
AGCTGGAGGGGTGACGAGGATGAAGAAGCTGCATGCGGCCTTGGTGAAGGATGACGCATGGAAGAGGTGGGTCTTCACGAAGGATCATACGATCTTGGAGGGAACGGCCGCACCACCCCCCACCAATAAAGCAGGAGAGAAGTAGTTGGCGGAGAAGGCCTTGTTCCTTCGAAAGGCAGCTGAGATCCTGTCTTTTTTCATCATGCCCAAGAGCTGTATATCAAAGAGCTAGCGGCTGAGAAAGAAAAGAAGGAGATGGAGGCAAAGATTGCATTAGCCAAGGCGGCGGGAACAAAGGGACCGAAATATTCCTCTGGATCTTATATGGCTCCCTCGGGCCGCTCCGCCCCGTCAGCCCACACAGCCCCTTCGGCCCCTGCGACTAGCTCAGCGCCTACCACTGTCATTGTCAACAGTAATGACAAAAAGGACAGACAGGCTATCATACAGGCCTTCCAAAAATATACAAAGTCCGATGCCACTGCTCTGACGCTGTATGCAGAGACAGCGAGTCAGAAGGACACGGATGCGAACCTTCGAGACAAGCTCAGAAGAATTGATGCTTGTATGAAGCAGCAATCCAACGGACGAAACACAGGAGTATGAGGCGTTGTACACCTTGTTGGACCCATCAATCATCACACAAGGGTTTGATGTTGGGGAATACAAGGCGATGAGAGCGGTAGAGGTGGCGGCTAGGAGAGCAGCCTCAGACCTGCAATGCACGGTGCCAGTTGCCGTCCTCTTGCAATACTTTAAAACTCATGGGTATCAGCACCTGTGCACTGGTACTTTGATTGGGTTTGAGATTTTTCAAGAGGTGAACGAAGGGCTGGGCATTGGCACGAGGTTGGCAGCGATCCTCACTGAGGTCAGCGCCAAGTACGGGCTCTTTTATAGCCGGAAGTCTATCATTTTGTACTTCCTGAGTGCTTTGTGTACACGACACCCGAGCAAGCTCGCAAGGATCATACAGTCCTGTCCGACCTTCACGGCGGTGAAGACGGCGGATTTTTTAGAAACGAATATATACGAGAGGACTGTAGCGGCTACTCCGCCGGGCGACCTGTTCAAGGAGGTGCTCGACGCGTGTTCCGAATTGGACACGGCCACCGAGTCATTCTCCAGTGCCGCGACACAGGGGGTTGGAGGTGCTCAAGCAGCACATGCAACTCGAACGGCAGGTCTCAAGAGGGGGAAAGATGAGCCGACGCCGTGCTACCGCTATTTTTCATACATGGCGTGTAAGCATGAGGCACAGAAAGGAGTAGGCAATGGCCTCTTCAGCCACGACTCTCTTGATGATAGGCAGCGAAATCTTTTCCTTAGAGAGCTCGAAGGCATGAAAAAGACCATGTACGCCATGTACAAGAAGGAGTTGGAGGAGGGGAGGTGGAATGCGAATATGGTCTCGGATGCGGAGTTCCGGGAGGCCATCATTTACTTCCTTGACAGAATGAAGAGAAGGGAGAAGAGAGAGACATCGGGCCGATCAAAGGCGCCGACTAGAGGAGGAGGAGAGACGAGAGGATCGTCACGAGGGTCCCGAGGGACACCAAGAAAGGCGGCACCACGAGGACGAGGCTTTCGTGGAAGGGGAGGACGGACCCCAGCGCGCCCTCCCAGAGGACACGGATACTGGAATTATAGCACCAGTTCCAGCTCCAACTACCCCCAGCAAGCTTATATCGCTACGGAGGGGGGACGTCAAGACAAAGACACCGGCTCAGGTGAGCGTGTTGTCGTCGTAGACTGACGGGAGGAGAAGAGAGAGGAAAAGAAGAGAGAGAAGGAGATAAAAACTGTTCTTTTTAATCCGACAGTCACAGTTATGCCTACTGTTGATGAACAGGATACGAACGGTTCCGTTCCTCCCAGACGTGAAGGTGAAGGCACACAGCCTCACAAGCCTCAAGGTAAGCACTTGCTAGTTCATCCTTCGAGAGCTAATATGATAAATGATGCGAATAGGAAGGCGAAGAAGGCTATGGAGGAGAGGAAGCCGAAACCAAAGGCTAGGTCTCCTCCTACGAAGAAGCAGCGGACCGTACCCCCGCCAAAGGACTCAATAGTCTCTGCTATAGACACGAGTACACTCGGTGTACCAGACTCTGTCCAAAAGACACTCGAGATACCGGAAGCCCCGGAGACTCAAGAAGTTAAGTTGGCGGAAAAGGGGGGAGAACGAGAAGAGGACAAGGAACTTGAGCTTAGACTCAAAACCCTAGAACGAAAAATTCATGTGCTAGCGGCTAGTTTACATAGACCAGACGCGCTATGCAACACTGACCTCTTTTGTGAAACTTTACAAACCACATTAAAAGTTGGTAATGATACGATGGCGAATATTAATATTGTCGGCCAGAAGTTTTTGAATAGTCACCGGACATGGGTGGACAAAACATTAGAAAAACAAAGGGGACCCTAAAAGGGGTAGGCAGCCGTACGGAAATTACGGGCATCGTCACATTACTTTTCAATTTTGAAATCCGGTCGAGTATATCGTGCGGACCTCTATGTTGTCCCCGATTACCACGGTTCAATCCTGCTGTCGTATGACCAATTGGCTACGATGGGGGCTGTGATCGATTGCGCCGCACGGCGGGTGATTTATGGAGTGAAGAATGGAGAGGAGGAGGACATTAATCCGATGACTGCTACTGACTCATACGAGGCTTTTGAGCTGAGTCTAGCAACGGAGAGGAAAAAGTTGGCCTTCGTACATGAGGCAACTGAAGCCTATGTACACCCCTATGTCACAGTGCCGGAGGAACTGACCTGGACCGACAATTGGGAGACGGAGATGCAGGCGTATACAGTTACGATTCCCGCATGAGACAGAAAGTCTTTTGATGACTTAATCGTAGCGCGTAATGAGGAGATGATATGTGTTGCGAAACAGTGCCCGTCGTTGGCCAGATTCGCAGAAGGTGGCGGGGCAGATGTCCATATTACTAATGGCTACTGTTACCATGCGAAGGTGTCAGATGAGAAGAGAGAGGCTTTTGTGCCAAGGAGGAAGGGGCGTATCCCCGATACTCCAGCGGATGACATTAAAACTTTTATCACGAACTTTTGGGGCGATGTGCCTACCTGGCCGCGCTCATTAACTGAAGTGAAAAAGTGTCTACGGACTCTATTTGAGAGTAACAAGCCGTATACTGTCATTCTGCCATACAATGAGAAGGCGATCTGGGCACAGGAGATAAGGGACCGGGGACCGGCTTATTGATCATCCTATACCTGTTCCTTCTCGCAAGCAACAGTTAGTGGTGGCTTATCGACTCGGGTCTCGGGAGCAGAGCAGTGCATACAAGCGGAAGCTCAGAGCCCAGGACAAGTTGAAATTGATACCTCAAGCTTTCACATGCTTTGATGGTTTCTACACCCGTAAGGCTCCGATACAATACGCGAACCTTATTGATATGCTTGTCGGACTCGGTCATGATGATGAGCCGGACACAGTCACGTATGAACGGACGGGACTGGACGATTTGTCCGAGGAAGATTTGAGTTTGGAGGAGGACTTAGCGCCCCTCAAAGAACATAAGAAGATGTCGGAGGAAGATTTCCAAGCGGCGGCGCGGAAAATTTTAGAAGAAGGAGTGGGTTCGGAGAGAGAGAAGGCGTTTCTCAAAGCTAAGATGGAGGCGTACAGAGAAATTTTCGACCCTCCTCGGGCAGGTGGTGTAAAGTCGGATGACTTCACTGCTGTCATTTACAAGATACCGGGTGCGGAGCCATCTCCGGCACCACGGAGGGCAAATTTGAGCATACATGAGGCGAAAATAGCGGAGGAGAATGTGAGACAGTTGCTCAATGAGGACTTTATTGAGAGATCTACATCTCCAATTGTCTCTCAACCGAAAATCGTCCCTAAGCCAGGAGGAGAATGGCGCTTGACGATCAATTATGCCCGTGTGAATAAGGTGCTAGAGGAAGAGAGAAATCCTCTGCCGACCTTAGAAGAGGGCAGAAGAGTGCTGCGGAATGCTAAATTCTATTCGGTCATTGACCTTAAGAACGGCTTCTGGCAGATACCACTGGACGAGAAATCCAGATGGCTGACTGCATTCGTGGTTGGTATGGAAATATACCAGTGGAAGGTGCTTCCGATGGGACTCAAACAGGCCCCGGGGCTCTTTCAGAAGGCGATGCAGAAGATGTTGAGTGGTCAATATGACGACCAGTCGGAGGATGGTTTTATGAGAAGGAGAGGACAGAAGGCGGGAGAATATGCATTTTGTTACATCGATGACATCATCGTATACTCTAACACAATGGAAGAGCATATCGATCACTTGTCAGATGTCTTCAGGCGCATCGGAGCTTTTGGCCTGAAATGCAACCTAAAGAAATGTCAGCTTGCCAGGACAAGTGTGACGTATTTGGGTTACGAGATTGCTCATAATAGGGTCTCGATATCGCGCGAAAAGCGGGAGGAGATCATGAGTAGACAGTTGCCAAAGAATCGCACGGAGTTACACTCTTTTCTTGCGATGGCACAGTACTACAGCCAGTTCATACCCGATTGGGGTGCAACTCGGGCTAAGCTGGAGAAGATGATTGATTTTGGAGACTTTGAGAAGTGGGATGAGGAGGCTTTGCAGGCGTTTGATACGCTCAAAGATATCATTTATAAAGATCCCAAGGACGGCGGATTAGTACTTATGATGCCCGACTTTACGAAACCGTTCGTAGTCGACACGGATGCATCTAAGTTTGCGATTGGCGCGGTGCTGCAACAAGAAGATGAGGAGAAAAAGTTGCGCCCGATCATGTTTATTAGTAGAAAGCTGTGTGCGGCGGAGCGAAATTACTGCACGCGACAGAGGGAGGCGTTGGCAGTAGTATGGGCTCTCAAGAGGCTCAGAGAATACTTGTGGGGAGGACCTCTATTCACGGTTAGGACCGATCATCACAACCTTCTTTGGTTGATGAATCATGAACAAACCGGCCGTTTGGCGCGGTGGCAAGCTTTCTTGTCATGTTTCAATTTCACGATGGTCTACTTACCGGGAAAGCGAAACGTAGTCGCTGATAGCCTTTCCAGGCTAGAGTTTCAGTCGGAGGTGTCGGCTCTTGTATCATCAGTGAAGATGATGGACCTGTCCACGGACAAGGTATACGAGGTGAGCCACATAGAGGCGATGCAGATGGCAAGAGGCGTTCGTTATGACCGCACGGGTCTACGATATAGTCCTCAAGGCCCGGATCATGGCATATGCTGTGAGGCGCATGTTCTCGAAGACCTGAGTGGTCTTATGAGGCATACGAGAACGCGAAGGCGAATATAAAAGAAGAGGAGGAGACGACTGAGGTCTGTACTGAACCTCCACAGCAAAATCGAAGCGAGCTTGATGAAGACCCGGAAAGGGTAGGAGTAAGGTTGGAGGACGGTACTATTCATATCGCCTCGCCTACCGCGTGGAGGCAGCAACAGGCGACGGATCCGGAGTTCAAGGAGCTCATAACGTCATACAAGAACCCTGATGAGCTTAAAAAGACTCCACAGATCAAAGATCAGATGAAGGAGATGGCGTGGAGAGATGGGCTATTGTGGTACAAGGGCCAGCATGGCAAATTTTCATCACAGCCTGACAAATGGACTCTTTGGGTACCAGAGAAGTTGAGGCGCTTTATATATGTCGCAGCCCATAACTGCCCCTTACTGGCACATCCGGGTCGACAAAGAACTCATTGGTTCATAGCGAGGCGATTTTGGTGGAAAGGGATGAAGGAGGAGATAGACAGGGAAGTGGACGCATGCATCCCATGCAAAACCACAAAGACACCGCTGAAGGCGAACTTTGGCCTGATCGGTACATTCCCGTTGCACGCCGGGATGTTTGAATTTTTACACATCGATCATGTGGGACCTTTCCCCGAATCGGCAGAAGGGTACAGATACCTTCTTACCGCAATAGATCGAGCCACCAATTATGTCTGGGTTGTTCCTGTTAAGGACGCTACAGGCAAGACAACTGCGGAGGCTCTGATCGATAGGATCGTCTCGCAGATCGGAGTGCCTAGAAAGATATGTTCTGATTGAGGTTCTGACTTTAATAATGAAGTCATCGACAGACTATCTAAGTACTACGGGATGAAATGGCAATATGTTACTGCCTATAACCCGAGAGCGAATGGCAAGATCGAGCGGGTACATAGACCTCTCAAAGCCTCGCTTAAGATGTACTGTATGAAGAAGGAGAATCAGAGAGCCTGGGTGGAGGCAGCACCTTCATTTGCCTTTGCAATGAACTGTCTACCCTCATCGGCATTAGGAGGAGCCAGGAGCTCAGTCTCGCCATATCAATTGGTTTACGGCCGAGAGCCTAATATCCCAACCTCACTTCTGCATCCAAAAGACACTTGGGCAGATGAGGATGAGTTGTTCGGGATGAGACTAAGAGCGAAGATGGAGGCGGAACAAATAGTTGCGGCGCACAGGGAGGCGGAGCGCAGAAAGACTGACGCACAAGGAGTGCGACAAGCGCACTTAGATCAAGTCCGTTTCCAGGTTGGGGATATTGTACTCTTGTACCATCCTCAAGTCCCTAAGGGGGTTAGCTCTAAGCTGTTTACCCACTGGAAAGGACCATACCAGATCATGGAACAGATGGGACCTCTGAATTATAAGATCAGGGTTAGAGGGAAGGTGCAGATTGGAATGTTCGAAGGCTGATCAAATATGACCCCTTCTTACTTGAGGATGAATCCGTTGAGGAGGCGTTGAAACGGATGAAGGGGACTTCAAAGAGGTACCGCCTATACAGAAGGAGGATACCTTAGAGGAGGAGAATGCCTATCGGGCACCTGTCACGGAGAAGGAGGAGACCGAGAAGGAGAGTAAGGAAGACTCAAACCGCAAAAGCGCGGCGGAGACTCAGTCTAAAGCCCCCATAGTCCGCGGCGGTACGAAGGAGAAGTTCACGGAGGCGCAGAGGAGGAGAGCGCAAAACGATCTCATCTTCGACCAACCGAGGAAGGTGGCAAGGTCGACGCGAGCGACGGATGTCCATGGAGGAGGAGGGGAGAAGGACACTAACCCAAACGCGGGTAATGTGGACATTCGAATGTGCGATGGAAGGAAGGAGACGCGATTGCGGCCATCAAGTGGGTCCGAGACGCTTTTTATCTATTGAGACCGGTAGAATCTCATGTTGCCGATGACACTCTCTCAGATCTTTATCTCATGCGAGCTGTGGCGGTCCCGCAGACTACACGGGCAGCACGGACATCGAAGAGATCCTTAGCAGCAAAAATGATACAACCGGTACTCCATTTTTGGAGAAGCATGGACCCTGTTGAGGATCCAAAAGCTAGACAATATTTACCGGTGTACAAAGACGCGAAAAATCTCGAGACATGGGATGATACTATTACCCTTCGAGACAAAGACCACACTGCGTGGACTATTCAGTCACTGCCTAGAGGAGTGCTTGACATTCCTTTTGACTTATCTTTGGGCGCCATCCCTAACAAAATATGGGACATTCTGGAGGAGTCGAAGTTTGAATTGACTTTTGTTGGCGGCCCGCCACCTGGCAAAGGGGTTCGCGCAAGGCGACGAAGGCAGTAAATGACATTCTTTTCTTTTATCACGCGTCGGACATTGAAAGCTGCATGTGGATTAATCTCATAGTGCCCATGTCAGATCATGTCTTATTAAAATGTTTTTATACCATTGTTGTTACTTGGCATTTTTATCGCAACATATGAGTGCGAGGGTCAATCGGCAAATGGATACGACACCGTATAAGGGGATCGCTTGTGAGTTTAGCGATGGTGTTCCTGGTACGACCCTGCTTCAAGTATCCAGGGTGATGTTCTCAAAAAATGTTCTCATAGTAGACATATTAAATTTTTTTTCTTTGGATATACTTCGTCATACCAGCACGGTCAGTCTCTACTTGTGTCGGCATATCGCATGGTCGGGCTCACTCACCCCGGCTTTGGATATAGTTATTAGGTCTGCCCCCCTAGTACTATATTAAGGTAACCGATTGAATACAAGGGTATGTTATTAAAAGACAATGTATTTACTGATCGGAAGTGTTTTTGGAGAAGGAGAAAAATTATAACGCTGCTTTTATTGCAATAGTAATACTATTTGTTCTTGACATACTGCCTCATAATTAAGTTACGGGGGGGACAACAAGTGTGGAAGGAGGAGTTTTTATTTACAAAAACGAGGCTGGAGATTTATAGTTGACTCGTGTCTTGCGTATGCGTTTTATATATCCACTGCACCGTCTATCCGTGGGTTAATGCACTTAGTTGCGACACCCCGTAGCGTTTGTGCAGAAAAGAAATCAGCAATTATATGACGAAAATATTGCATATTTCCGTCATAAAAACGGGAAGGGGTACTGTAGGCATCACCCCCCGGATAGCCGGTAAAAAGTACCCTTTTTCTGGTGTCAGGTCACCTAGTTTTTTCCCATTATTTTCAATATCGTTTGGCCGGATTTGACCTAATGCCATTTTAACCTTGGTCTGTTGCAGTTTTCTTTTCGGCTTCACTGAGCTAATATAACGAGACATCATTCTCTTTGGGGATTTGTGTCTGGTTGTGTTACCGACTTTTTATTGAGCTATCTTCGGGGATTGTAACACTCCATATATATATATATATATATATATATATATATATATATATAATAACCGGTCGTCGGTTTCCATAAATCATTACATTAATATTTACTTGTTGTGAAGACATACCCTTGTATAAATCTGTATCATTTCAAGTCAATATAATGTCAGGTGATCAAGTCTGACGACTATATCCGAACCCGTTAGTCATAACTATTTTAACCACCGTAACCTGGATAGTTAATTTGTCAATTGGCCGGACAGTAACTATTAACAAAATAGACTGGGAACGTTATTAATACTTCAAGTGCCAGTCAATAATACATCAGTCTTATAATCCACTCAACTCAGTAGTTAGACAGGGTTAGCGCGACAACCAGTAGCTGAGTTAGTTTCGTGACGTGGCAGCTTTCTGCTACGGTTTCAGTTCTGCGATACATACGTGTTATTATTTGAGCCTGGCCCGGTCACCCGTGAAGCCAGTGCCAGGACTCAGAGTCAGATTTCACTGAGATCCTCATACTACGGTTACATAATATCATAGCGGTCAGATTCGAAGTTTCAGACTAGTGGTCAGAATTCAAAGCCTGACTTAGACTTGACTTCGGAAGGAAGTTCCGTCACTGAACTTGCAACTGTAATTGTCAGTCAATGATTATTGTCCAATTCTCAATGCCAACAATGGCCGGTCCATTACTTCCGTTACATTTATTGCCTAGAACTACGGCCATTCGACTATACGAATAAAATACTTTCCCACTTATAAAAGTTACTACTAACGGTAACGTAAAGAAAAAGATCATTCCCAGTCCTCATCCGCGAAGCCTGAGTCATCCAGACCCTCGTCCTATGTATGTATGTATGTATGTATTTATGTATGTATGTATAAGGTAAATAACACCGCTTCCAAACCTCGTCGTATCTATCTGTCTATGCATCTATCTATCTATCTATCTATCTATCTATCTATCTATCTATCTATCTATCTATCTATTAGGTATAGATAGAGAGGATGCCACGGGTACGAATGATACATACATACATACATACATACAATTCATGGATAGATAGATAGATAGACAGACAGACAGACAGACAGATAGATAGATAGATAGATAGATAGATAGATAGATAGATAGATGGAAAGAATCGGATAAGGTAGGATAGGGTAAGATAGGACAGGACAGGATAGGATAAGATAGGATAAGATAGGGTAGGGTAGGGTAGGGGTAAGGGTAAGGATAAGGATAAGGATATACAGATATATAAGGATAAGGATATAAAGATATAAGGATGCAAGGATATAAGGATGTAAGGATGTAAGGATGTAAGGATAAGGATAAGGATATAAAATATAAATATATAAGGATAAGGATAAGGATATAAGGATGAGGATAAGGATAAG
>WBZZ01001920.1:295000-297500 GCA_019918135.1 Paulinella micropora
GCCGTTGATCGCGTTTTTTTTTTTTTGGGGGGGGGGGGGGGCAAAATATAAGATAGGTGTGTATGAATTGCACGGCAGGAGGAGGAGGAGGAAGAAGAAGAAGAAGAAGAAGAAGAAGAAGAAGAAGAAGAAGAAAGAAGAAGAAGAAGAAGAAGAAGAAGCAGAAGAAGAAGAAAGAAGAAGAAGAAGAAGAAGAAGAAGAAGAAGAAGAAGAAGAAGAAGAAAGAAGAAGAAGAAGAAGAAGAAGAGGAAACGGTGGAGAGATGTACACACACCTCAAAAATTTGTCGAATTTTTTTTGGAAAAATTTGTCGATATTTTCGGAAAATATATACTATATATATATATACATATAATATATATATATATATTTAGCGCGCAACACCCGCGGATTTTTTTCTGGCAATATTAGAATTATTATTATTGTTATTATTATTATTATTATTATTATTATTATTATTATTATTATTGGACACCGTGATAGCCCAGTGGTCAAGTTCTACCATCTGGGCCCTGTCGCCAGTTCGATTCCAGTCGGTGCCACCAGTATTTTCATTGAACATACCGGTCGTCTGGAAGTGTTGGAACTGCCCTTGCGAGGGTGTCATTAGAGCCTATCGTCAATTCTTCGTACTCCCCTCACGGGTGAGACGATGGAGGCGCATGTGCAGATTTGCATCAGCCATTGACAGAGAAGCACTATTACTATTATTATTATTATTATTATTATTATTATTATTATTATTATTATTATTATTATTATTATTCCATCTGGGCCCTGTCGCCAGTTCGATTCCCGTCGGTGCCACCAGTATTTTCATTTGAACATACCGGTCCGTCTGGAAGTGTTGGAACTGCCCGTGCGGGGGTGTCATTAGAGCCTATCGTCAATTCTTCGTACTCCCCTCACGGGTGAGACGATGGAGGCGCATGTGCAGAAATGCATCAGCCATTGACAGAGAAGCACTATTATTATTATTATTATTATTATTATTATTATTATTATTATTATTATTATTATTATTTTAAGTGGCACCGCGATAGCCCAGTGGTTAAGGTCTACCATCTGGGACCTGTCGCCAGTTCGATTCCCGTCGGTGCCAGTATTTTCAAAGGATATTTTCTTTGAAAGTATTGGTCTGTCTGGAAGGCTTAGAACTGCCTTGCGGGGGTGTCAGTAGAGCCTATCGTCAAATCTTCGTACTCCCCTCGCGGGTGAGACGATGGAGGCACATGTGCAGAAATGCATTCGCCATTGACTGAGAAGCACTATTATTATTATTATTATTATTATTATTATTATTATTATTATTATTATTATTATTATTATTATTTGTAGAGTGAGGAGGAGTGTTTGACCAGGTCTAAGAGGGTGGATGGAGTGTTTATTATTATTATTATTATTATTATTATTAGTACATAGGCCATCGGTCCTTTCCATGGGCTGATTGGTATAAAGCTCCTAGAGTAATGTTCTATGCCGTCACTTCCTTTATTCCACCGATTGGTGCGGAGACTTTCCTTATGGAATGGAGGACTGGATGCACATGGCCTTTTGGCTCAGCAATTGGCAGGAGATACACTATTATTATTATTATTATTATTATTATTAGTAAATCTGCCTTGGAGTGTTGACTGTGACATATTTGAGGGAAATCCCGATGAAAAAAACCTAGTCACACTTGCTAAACAGAGTTCCAGCCCAATGGCCTCAAGGCGTTAAACTGTGACGCCAACTCATAACCCTTTGGTGGTAGATGCTGGGGAGGAGGGTCGTTGCGCGCGTAAAAGATCTTAAACTCCGCATATGCTGGTTGATAGCCCAGGACCCAGCAGACACCAGATTGTTATGGGTGGGGTTTCGAGGCAGCTCTGGCAACCGCGCTTGGTGTATGCACTTGCACATTCGGTGACGTCTTGCAAGAGGTTGCTGGGACTGCGGAATAACCTCGGCTTAGTGAAGTCTTGCCCTCAGGAGCTCCATCGGTGGCCCCGATCATCAGGCGAGAGACTGACACGGGGGGGAGGACCTCGAACAAGGGTATTGGAGGCTTATATCCGTTGAGGATATGCCATTAGCTGCATCAGTACGCCTCAGATATAGTATTATTATTGTTATTATTATTATTATTATTATTATTATTATTATTATTATTATCATTATTATTATTATTATTATTATTATTATTATTATTATTATTATTATTATTATTATTTGTAGAGTGAGGAGGAGTGTTTTGACCATGTCCGAGAGGGTGGAGGGAGTGTCTATTATTATTTTATTATTATTATTATTATTATTATTATTATTATTATTACTACTATTATTATTATTATTATTATTATTATTATTATTTGTAGAGTGAGTAGGAGTGTTTTGACCAGGTCTGAGAGGGCGGAGGGAGTGCTTATTATTATTATTATTATTATTATTATTATTATTATTATTATTATTATTATTATTTGCAGAGGAAGCGTCTTTGACCAGGTCCGAGAGGGT
>WBZZ01001921.1:67500-75000 GCA_019918135.1 Paulinella micropora
ACTGCGGATCAGCCCCACGACTATCAATCCTGCAAATGAGAGATATGACAACATTGCACAGAAATATTTCGGTCATATCCAAGATTGATATCAGAGATATGACAACATTGCACAGAAATATTTCGGTCATATCCAAGATTGATATGAGAGATATGACAACATTGCACAGAAATGTTTCGGTCATATCCAAGATTGATATGAGAGATATGACAACATTGCACAGAAATATTTCGGGCATATCCAAGATTGATATGAGAGATATGACAAAATTGCACAGAAATATTTCGGGCATATCCAAGATTGATGACAGAGTTTCAAACATCAGGATCAGCCCCACGACTATCAATCCTGCAAAATGAGAGATATGACAATAGATGTTATAAAAAGAAAACGTTCAATTCTTTTCAAATAAAAAACTATGATGATTTTATTGAAATGTTAAACGATTTAAAATAAGTAATGTTGAAGCATCAGGGTTAGGTTATGATAGAATTATTGAATATGCCAAAGTAGTAGTCGTTCAAGAAAACGGAGGCGGATGCTATGAAGGAAAATACAAAAGCAAACAAACAAACATTGCACAGAAATATTTCGGGCATGTCCAAGATTGATGACAGAGTTTCAAACATCAGGATCAGCCCCGCGACTACTCAATGCTGCAAATACAGAGTTCCAAACATCAACATTATCACAGCCCCTCGACTATCAATCCTGAAAATACAGAAATGCAAATATCAAGCGTATCCCTGCATTCTTTTCAGGTGAATTAATTATATGTATGTATGTATGTATGTATGTATGTATGTATGTGTCTGTTTGTTTGTATGTATGTATATAGGAAGTCGTGTATGCTAATCAAGGTTGTGTTGTATGTATGTATGTATGTATGTATGTATGTATGTATGTATGTATGTATGTATGTAAGTATGTATGTATGTAATATTTCAAACATCAATATCACATTCGTGCATTTTTTTCAAGTGCATTCATTCATTCATTCATTCATTCATTCATTCATTCATTCATTCATTCAAGCAAGCAATCAATCAATCAATCAATCATTCATTCATTCGTTCATTCGTTCATCCATTTATCTACCCTAAGCCCGCTGCCCAGCCACCCTCCTGGGGAGGAATGGATGCCTTTGTTATTATTGTTGTTGTTGTTGTTGTTGCTGTTGTTGTTGTCGTTGTTGTTGTTGTTGCTGTTGTTGTTGTTGTTGTTGTTGTGGTTGACGATGTTGTTAATTGATGTTGATGTTCTTTTTTTTTTTTTTTTTTTTTTTTTTTTTTTTTTTTTTTTAATTATTTTGTTTTTGTTTTTGTTTTGGTTGTTATTATCATCCATGAAAGGTGTTGGGGAACAGGGGTGGGGGGTTTGGGGGGAAGGAAAAATCGGAAATTGTGTACCCCCCCTCCCCGGGGGGGGGGGGGGGGGGGGCATGTCCGCAACCCTGTCGGAATAAATCACGGTTTGTCGGAACCAGGAGGAGTTGGGAGCTCATATTTGCAGGGTGGCTAGCCCCAGACGCGATGTTGATGCTGGTATAATTTTTTTGGAATTCACGCAAATATTTGCGTTAGGGGAGTGTCCTGAATGCCAAAATTCCTTATTTTTAAGCCTATTTTCTGCACCCCCGCCGGAATAAATCATGGTTTATGTGAACCAGGAGGAGTTGGGATCTCATATTGACAGGGTGGCTAGCCCCAGACTCGATCTCGATGCTGGTATAAAACTTTTTGAATTCACGCAAATATTTACGTTAGGGCTACCTGCGGCCATTGAACGTACCTTGTCGACGGGAAAAGGAAGGGGGGGTCCTCCCCCGGGGAACCCAAGCCCTGCACTTGTACGTACCCCACGCGAATCAGCCGGCACCAAAAGGAATGGCTGAGAATGCTCCAAGGCTCTAAAAGTTGTGCCAGCAGGGTTTATTCCGGTTACCTTCTGCACGTACCCTGACGACTGTGGAAAGCGGGGGGGGGGGGGGGGGGGGGGGGTCCGGGCCCTCCCCCCCGGGAACCCAAGCCCCTTACTTGTACGTACCCGAAGCGAATTTGCCGGCACCAAAGGCTGAGAATGCTCCAAGGCTCTAAAAGTTGTGCCAGAAGGGTTAAGAGGCTGATTTTTTGGTTTTCACAAGTTCGGGACGCGCTCTAGGTAGTGAACCAGTTGAAAAAGATATTGACGAAGATTGTGGCAGAGTAGTGCCAAAATAAATGGCTGAGAATGCTCCAAGGCACTAAGAGTTGTGCCAGAATTGCTTAGAGGCTGAATCTTTGTGTTTTCGCAAGCTTGTCCAAGCTCTTTTTTTAGGGATATAGTGGAAATTTCAATGTCACCCCCCCCCCCCTACTCCTCTTCTCAAAGTCGCTTTTCCTCGCATTTTCACATGCACCACTTTTTACAGCCTTGGAGCAATCTCAGCCATTCATTTTGGCAATACTTTGTGAGGGGGGGTGCGCGAACGCAAACCATCCTGTCAGGTGTTGGCGCAGCCCCTAGTTATCATTATTATTATTATTATTATTATTATTATTATTATTATTATTAAATCTGCCTTGCAGTGTTGACTGTGACATATTTGAGGGAGATCCCGATGAAAAAACCTAGTCACACTGCTAAACAGAGTTCCAGCCCAATGGCCTCAAGGCGTTAAACTGTGACGCCAACTCATACCCCTTTGGTGGTAGATGCTGGGGAGGAGGGTCGTTGCGCGCGTAAAAGATCTTAAACTCCGCATATGCTGGTTGATAGCCCAGGACCCAGCAGACACCAGATTGTTATGGGTGGGGTTTCGAGGCAGCTCTAGCAACCGCGCTTGGTGTATGCACTTGCACATTCGGTGACGTCTTGCAAGAGGTTGCTGGGACTGCGGAATAACCTCGGCTTAGTGCAGTCTTGCCCTCAGGAGCTCCATCGGTGGCCCCGATCATCAGGCGAGAGACTGACACGGGGGGGTGGAGGACCTCGAACAAGGGTATTGGAGGCTTATGTCCGTTGAGGATATGCCATTAGCTGCATCAGTACGCCTCAGATATAGTAATAGTATTATTATTATTATTATTATTATTATTATTATTATTATTATTACTATTATTATTATTATCATTATTATTATTATTATTATTATCATCATCATCATCATCGTCATTGTTATTATCATTATTATTATTATTATTATTATTATTATTATTATTATTATTATTATTATTATTTGAATAACCTCGGCTTAGTGCAGTCTTGCCCTCAGGAGCTCCATCGGTGGCCCCGATCATCAGGCGAGAGACTGACACGGGGGGGTGGAGGACCTCGAACAAGGGTATTGGAGGCTTATGTCCGTTGAGGATATGCCATTAGCTGCATCAGTGCGCCTCAGATATAGTATTATTATTATTATTATTATTATTATTATTATTATTATTATTATTATTATTATTATCCCTGAAAGGTGTTGGTCAAGGGGGTGGGGGGTTTGGGGGGAGGGGGAAAATGAAAATTGTGTACCCCCCCCCCCCACCCCCCAAATCGGCACCCCTGTCGGAATAAATCATGGTTTGTGGAGACGAGGAGGAGTTCGGAGTTCATATTTGCAGGGTGGTGAGCCCCAGACTCGATCTTGATGCTGATATGATTTTTTTTGAATTCACGCAAATATTTGCGTTAGGGCAGTGTCCTCAATGCCAAATTTCCTTGTTTTTTTTCGCACCCCAATCGGAATAAATCATGGTTTGTGGGAACCAGGAGGAGGAGTTGGGAGCTCATATTGGCAGGGTGGCTAGCCCCAGACTCGACCTTGATGCTGATATAATTTTTTTGGAACTCACGCAAATATTTTCGTTAGGGGAGTGTCCTGAATGATTTCCTTTTTTTTTGGCAGTACTTGCCGCTGCCTCCGGCAATTGAACGTACCCTGTCGACGGGGCAGGAGGGGTCCGGGGGGCCCTCCCCCCGGGAACCCCAGCCCTGTGATTGTACGTACCCGTTCTGGTCACCTCAAAATTGAGGTTTTATGCCACCAGGCGCCATTTGCGGCACCTCCGGCAATTCAACGTACCCTGTCGAAGGAGCAGGGGGGGTCCGGGGGAGCCCTGCGATTGTACGTATCCGTTCTGGTCGCGGGTGGCACCCAAACCTGAAAATTGAGGTTTTTTTGCCACCAGGCGCCCTTTGCGGCACCTCCGGCAATTCAACGTACCCTGTCGAAGGGAAAGGTGGGGTCCGGGGAAGCCCTGCGATTGTACGTACCCGTTCTGGTCGCGGGTGGCACCCACACCTGACAATTGAGGTTTTTTTGCCACCAGGCGCCCTTTGCGGCACCTCCGGCAATTCAACGTACCCTGTCGAAGGGAAAGCGGTGGGAGGGGGGGGGGGGTTCCGGGGGGCCCTCCAAAAAGTGATAAGAAGTTGGGCTGGCGGGGTTTGGTGCGCGAAGCGCACTGGTAAACCATCCTTTCAGGTGTTGGCGCAGCCCCTAGTTATTATTATTATTATTCTTCTTCTTCTTCTTCTTCTTCTTATTATTATTATTATTATTATTATTATTATTGTTGTTGTTGTTGTTGTTATTATTATTATTATTATTATTATTATTATTATTATTACTATTATTATTATTAGCATTATTATCATTATTATTATCATTATCATTATTATTATCATTATTATTATTATTATTATTATTATTATTATTATTGTTATTATTATTATTATCATTATCATTATTATTATTATTATTATTATTATTATTATTATTATTATTATTATTATTATTAGGACACCGTGATAGCCCAGTGGTCAAGTTCTACCATCTGGGCCCTGTCGCCAGTTCGATTCCCGTCGGTGCCACCAGTATTTTCATTGAACATACCGGTCCGTCTGGACCAGTATTTTCATTGAACATACCGGTCCGTCTGGAAGTGTTGGAACTGCCCTTGCGGGGGTGTCATTACAGCCTATCGTCAATTCTTCGTACTCCCCTCACGGGTGAGACGATGGAGGCGCATGTGCAGAAATGCATCAGCCATTGACAGAGAAGCACTATTATTATTATTATTATTATTATTATTATTATTATTATTATTATTACTACTACTATTATTATTATCATTATTATTATTATCATTATTATTATCATTATTATTATCATTATTATTATCATTATTATTATCATTATTATTATCATTATTATTATTATTGGACACCGTGATAGCCCAGTGGTCAAGTTCTACCATCTGGGCCCTGTCGCCAGTTCGATTCCCGTCGGTGCCACCAGTATTTTCATTGAACATACCGGTCCGTCTGGACCAGTATTTTCATTGAACATACCGGTCCGTCTGGAAGTGTTGGAACTGCCCTTGCGGGGGTGTCATTAGAGCCTATCGTCAATTCTTCGTACTCCCCTCACGGGTGAGACGATGGAGGCGCATGTGCAGAAATGCATCAGCCATTGACAGAGAAGCACTATTATTATTATTATTATTATTAGTAGTAGTAGTAGTAGTAGTAGTAGTAGTAGTAGTATCATCATCATTATTATTATTATTATTATTATTATTATTATTATTATTATTATTATTATTATTATTATTGTTATTATTATTGTTATTATTATTGTTATTACTATTGGACCTATAGTTGAGGTCCCCCATGAAGATGCAGACATCATGTACCTATATATATATATATATATATATATATATACATATATATACATATATATAGAATGTATAGATAGTTTTAACATACCATTCATGCATTTATTCAAGTGCATTTATTTATTTCATCCATCAATCCATACAATACATCCATACATACTCCATCCATCCATCCATCCATCAATCCATCCATCCATCAATCCATCCATCCATCCATCCATACATACATACATACATACATACATACATACGTACAAAATACAAAATACACACAGACCGTGATAGGTGTGGGCTCAGCGCATTCATTTCATTCATTCATTCATACATACATTCATACATTCATACATTCATACATTCATACATTCATTATTCATACATTCCTTCATTCATTCATACATACATTCATAGGTCTCGTGCACGAAGCGCATTCATTCATTCATTCATTCATTCATTCATTCATTCATTCATTCCTTCATTCCTTCATTCATTCGTTCATTGATAGATTCCTTCATTCATTCATTCATTCATACATTCCTTCATTCATTCATTCGTACATTCGTACATTCATGCATACATTCATACATGCCTTCATTCATTCATACATGCATTCATAGGTCTCGTGCACGAAGCGCATTCATTCATTCATTCATACATTCCTTCATTCCTTCATTCATTTATTCATTCATTCATTCATTCATTCATTCATTCATTGATACATTCCTTCATTCATTCATTCGTACATTCGTACATTCATGCATACATTCATACATGCCTTCATTCATTCATACATATATTCATAGGTCTCGTGCACGAATCGCATTCATTCATTAGTTCATTCGTTCATTCATTCCTTCATTGATTGATTGATTGATTGATTGATTGATTGATTGATTGATTGATTGATTCATTGATTCATTCATTCATACATTCATACATTCCTTCATGCATAGATTCCTTCATTCATTCATTCATTCATTCATTCATCCATTCATTCATCGATTGATTAATCCATTCATCCATTCATTCATATCATCCATATCATCCATCCATTCATTCATTCATCCCATTCATCCATCCATTCATTCATTCATTCATTCATTCATCCATTCATTGATCCATTCACTCATTCATTCATTCATCCATTCATTCATTCATTCATTCATTCATCCATCCATCCATCCATTATCCATTCATTCATTCATTCATCCATTCATCCATCCATTCATTCATTCATTCATTCATTCATTCATCCATCCATTCATTCATTCATCCGTTCATTATTTCCTTCATTCATTCATTCATTCATTCATTCATTCATTCATTCATCCGTTCATTCGTTCATTCATTCATTCATTCACTCATCCATTCATCCATTCATTCATTCCTTTATTCATTCATTCATTCAGTCATTCATCCATTCATCCATTCATTCACTCCTTTATTCATTCATTCATTCATTCATTCATTCATCCATTCCTTTATTCATTGATTCATTCATTCATTCATTCATTCATTCATTCATTCATCCCATTCATCCATTCCTTTATTCATTCATTCATTCATTCATTCATTCATCCATTCATCCATTCATTCATTCATTCATTCATTCATTCATTCATTCATTCATCCATTCATTCATTCCTTTATTCATTCATTCATTCATTCATTCATTCATTCCTTTATTCATTCATTCATTCATCCAGTCATTCATTCATTCATTCATTCATTCATATACAGAGACCGTGATGTGTATATGGGCTCTACGCTGTCTCGATTCATTCATTCATCCATTGATCCCCTCATTCATTCATTCATTCATTCATTCATTCATTCATTCATTCAT
>WBZZ01001921.1:95000-110746 GCA_019918135.1 Paulinella micropora
GACTAACTGACTAACTGACTAACTGACTAACTGACTAACTGACTAACTGACTAACTGACTAACTGACTAACTGACTAACTGACTAACTGACTAACTGACTAACTGACTAACTGACTAACTGACTAACTGACTAACTGACTAACTGACTAACTGACTAACTGACTAACTGACTAACTGACTAACTGACTAACTGACTAACTGACTAACTGACTAACTGACTAACTGACTAACTGACTAACTGACTAACTGACTAACTGACTAACTGACTAACTGACTAACTGACTAACTGACTAACTGACTAACTGACTAACTGACTAACTGACTAACTGACTAACTGACTAACTGACTAACTGACTAACTGACTAACTGACTAACTGACTAACTGACTAACTGACTAACTGACTAACTGACTAACTGACTAACTGACTAACTGACTAACTGACTAACTGACTAACTGACTAACTGACTAACTGACTAACTGACTAACTGACTAACTGACTAACTGACTAACTGACTAACTGACTAACTGACTAACTGACTAACTGACTAACTGACTAACTGACTAACTGACTAACTGACTAACTGACTAACTGACTAACTGACTAACTGACTAACTGACTAACTGACTAACTGACTAACTAACTGACTAACTGACTAACTGACTAACTGACTAACTGACTAACTGACTAACTGACTAACTGACTAACTGACTAACTGACTAACTGACTAACTGACTAACTGACTAACTGACTAACTGACTAACTGACTAACTGACTAACTGACTAACTGACTAACTGACTAACTGACTAACTGACTAACTGACTAACTGACTAACTGACTAACTGACTAACTGACTAACTGACTAACTGACTAACTGACTAACTGACTAACTGACTAACTGACTAACTGACTAACTGACTAACTGACTAACTGACTAACTGACTAACTGACTAACTGACTAACTGACTAACTGACTAACTGACTAACTGACTAACTGACTAACTGACTAACTGACTAACTAACTGACTAACTAACTGACTAACTAACTGACTAACTAACTGACTAACTAACTGACTAACTAACTGACTAACTAACTGACTGACTAACTGACTAACTGACTAACTGACTAACTGACTAACTGACTAACTGACTAACTGACTAACTGACTAACTGACTAACTGACTAACTGACTAACTGACTAACTGACTAACTGACTAACTGACTAACTGACTAACTGACTAACTGACTAACTGACTAACTGACTAACTGACTAACTGACTAACTGACTAACTGACTAACTGACTAACTGACTAACTGACTAACTGACTAACTGACTAACTGACTAACTGACTAACTGACTAACTGACTAACTGACTAACTGACTAACTGACTAACTGACTAACTGACTAACTGACTAACTGACTAACTGACTAACTGACTAACTGACTAACTGACTAACTGACTAACTGACTAACTGACTAACTGACTAACTGACTAACTGACTAACTGACTAACTGACTAACTGACTAACTGACTAACTGACTAACTGACTAACTGACTAACTGACTAACTGACTAACTGACTAACTGACTAACTGACTAACTGACTAACTGACTAACTGACTAACTGACTAACTGACTAACTGACTAACTGACTAACTGACTAACTGACTAACTGACTAACTGACTAACTGACTAACTGACTAACTGACTAACTGACTAACTGACTAACTGACTAACTGACTAACTGACTAACTGACTAACTGACTAACTGACTAACTGACTAACTGACTAACTGACTAACTGACTAACTGACTAACTGACTAACTGACTAACTGACTAACTGACTAACTGACTAACTGACTAACTGACTAACTGACTAACTGACTAACTGACTAACTGACTAACTGACTAACTGACTAACTGACTAACTGACTAACTGACTAACTGACTAACTGACTAACTGACTAACTGACTAACTGACTAACTGACTAACTGACTAACTGACTAACTGACTAACTGACTAACTGACTAACTGACTAACTGACTAACTGACTAACTGACTAACTGACTAACTGACTAACTGACTAACTGACTAACTGACTAACTGACTAACTGACTAACTGACTAACTGACTAACTGACTAACTGACTAACTGACTAACTGACTAACTGACTAACTGACTAACTGACTAACTGACTAACTGACTAACTGACTAACTGACTAACTGACTAACTGACTAACTGACTAACTGACTAACTGACTAACTGACTAACTGACTAACTGACTAACTGACTAACTGACTAACTGACTAACTGACTAACTGACTAACTGACTAACTGACTAACTGACTAACTGACTAACTGACTAACTGACTAACTGACTAACTGACTAACTGACTAACTGACTAACTGACTAACTGACTAACTGACTAACTGACTAACTGACTAACTGACTAACTGACTAACTGACTAACTGACTAACTGACTAACTGACTAACTGACTAACTGACTAACTGACTAACTGACTAACTGACTAACTGACTAACTGACTAACTGACTAACTGACTAACTGACTAACTGACTAACTGACTAACTGACTAACTGACTAACTGACTAACTGACTAACTGACTAACTGACTAACTGACTAACTGACTAACTGACTAACTGACTAACTGACTAACTGACTAACTGACTAACTGACTAACTGACTAACTGACTAACTGACTAACTGACTAACTGACTAACTGACTAACTGACTAACTGACTAACTGACTAACTGACTAACTGACTAACTGACTAACTGACTAACTGACTAACTGACTAACTGACTAACTGACTAACTGACTAACTGACTAACTGACTAACTGACTAACTGACTAACTGACTAACTGACTAACTGACTAACTGACTAACTGACTAACTGACTAACTGACTAACTGACTAACTGACTAACTGACTAACTGACTAACTGACTAACTGACTAACTGACTAACTGACTAACTGACTAACTGACTAACTGACTAACTGACTAACTGACTAACTGACTAACTGACTAACTGACTAACTGACTAACTGACTAACTGACTAACTGACTAACTGACTAACTGACTAACTGACTAACTGACTAACTGACTAACTGACTAACTGACTAACTGACTAACTGACTAACTGACTAACTGACTAACTGACTAACTGACTAACTGACTAACTGACTGACTGACTGACTAACTGACTAACTGACTGACTGACACTGACTGACTACACTGACTAACTGACTAACTGACTAACTGACTAACTGACTAACTGACTAACTGACTAACTGACTAACTGACTAACTGACTAACTGACTAACTGACTAACTGACTAACTGACTAACTGACTAACTGACTAACTGACTAACTGACTAACTGACTAACTGACTAACTGACTAACTGACTAACTGACTAACTGACTAACTGACTAACTGACTGACTAACTGACTAACTGACTAACTGACTAACTGACTAACTGACTAACTGACTAACTGACTAACTGACTAACTGACTAACTGACTAACTGACTAACTGACTAACTGACTAACTGACTAACTGACTAACTGACTAACTGACTAACTGACTAACTGACTAACTGACTAACTGACTAACTGACTAACTGACTAACTGACTAACTGACTAACTGACTAACTGACTAACTGACTAACTGACTAACTGACTAACTGACTAACTGACTAACTGACTAACTGACTAACTGACTAACTGACTAACTGACTAACTGACTAACTGACTAACTGACTAACTGACTAACTGACTAACTGACTAACTGACTAACTGACTAACTGACTAACTGACTAACTGACTAACTGACTAACTGACTAACTGACTAACTGACTAACTGACTAACTGACTAACTGACTAACTGACTAACTGACTAACTGACTAACTGACTAACTGACTAACTGACTAACTGACTAACTGACTAACTGACTAACTGACTAACTGACTAACTGACTAACTGACTAACTGACTAACTGACTAACTGACTAACTGACTAACTGACTAACTGACTAACTGACTAACTGACTAACTGACTAACTGACTAACTGACTAACTGACTAACTGCTAACTGACTAACTGACTCTGACTGACTAACTGACTAACTGACTACTGACTACTGACTGACTACTGACTAACTGACTAACTGACTAACTGACTAACTGACTAACTGACTAACTGACTAACTGACTAACTGACTAACTGACTAACTGACTAACTGACTAACTGACTAACTGACTAACTGACTAACTGACTAACTGACTAACTGACTAACTGACTAACTGACTAACTGACTAACTGACTAACTGACTAACTGACTAACTGACTAACTGACTAACTGACTAACTGACTAACTGACTAACTGACTAACTGACTAACTGACTAACTGACTAACTGACTAACTGACTAACTGACTAACTGACTAACTGACTAACTGACTAACTGACTAACTGACTAACTGACTAACTGACTAACTGACTAACTGACTAACTGACTAACTGACTAACTGACTAACTGACTAACTGACTAACTGACTAACTGACTAACTGACTAACTGACTAACTGACTAACTGACTAACTGACTACTGACTGACTAACTGACTAACTGACTAACTGACTACTGACTGACTGAACTGACTAACTGACTAACTGACTAACTGACTAACTGACTAACTGACTAACTGACTAACTGACTAACTGACTAACTGACTAACTGACTAACTGACTAACTGACTAACTGACTATAACTTGACTATAACTGACTATAACTGACTATAACTGACTATAACTGACTATAACTGACTATAACTGACTTAACTGACTATAACTGACTATAACTGACTATAACTGACTATAACTGACTATAACTGACTAATAACTGACTATAACTGACTATAACTGACTATAACTGACTATAACTGACTATAACTGACTAAACTGACTATAACTGACTATAACTGACTATAACTGACTATAAACTGACTATAACTGACTATAACTGACTATAACTGACTATAACTGACTATAACTGACTATAACTGACTATAACTGACTATAACTGACTATAACTGACTATAACTGACTATAACTGACTATAACTGACTACTAAAAACTGACTATAACTGAACTAATAAACTGACTATAATAACTAATAACTGACTATATACACTGACTATAACTGACTATATAATATACTGACTATAACTGACTATAACTGACTATAACTGACTATAACTGACTATAACTGACTATAACTGACTATAACTGACTATAACTGACTATAACTGACTATAACTGACTATAACTGACTATAACTGACTATAACTGACTATAACTGACTATAACTGACTATAACTGACTATAACTGACTATAACTGACTATAACTGACTATAACTGACTATAACTGACTATAACTGACTATAACTGACTATAACTGACTATAACTGACTATAACTGACTATAACTGACTATAACTGACTATAACTGACTATAACTGACTATAACTGACTATAACTGACTATAACTGACTATAACTGACTATAACTGACTATAACTGACTATAACTGACTATAACTGACTATAACTGACTATAACTGACTATAACTGACTATAACTGACTATAACTGACTATAACTGACTATAACTGACTATAACTGACTATAACTGACTATAACTGACTATAACTGACTATAACTGACTATAACTGACTATAACTGACTATAACTGACTATAACTGACTATAACTGACTATAACTGACTATAACTGACTATAACTGACTAAACTGACTATAACTGACTATAACTGACTATAACTGACTATAACTGACTATAACTGACTATAACTGACTATAACTGACTATAACTGACTATAACTGACTATAACTGACTATAACTGACTATAACTGACTATAACTGACTATAACTGACTATAACTGACTATAACTGACTATAACTGACTATAACTGACTATAACTGACTATAACTGACTATAACTGACTATAACTGACTATAACTGACTATAACTGACTATAACTGACTATAACTGACTATAACTGACTATAACTGACTATAACTGACTATAACTGACTATAACTGACTATAACTGACTATAACTGACTATAACTGACTATAACTGACTATAACTGACTATAACTGACTATAACTGACTATAACTGACTATAACTGACTATAACTGACTATAACTGACTATAACTGACTATAACTGACTATAACTGACTATAACTGACTATAACTGACTATAACTGACTATAACTGACTATAACTGACTATAACTGACTATAACTGACTATAACTGACTATAACTGACTATAACTGACTATAACTGACTATAACTGACTATAACTGACTATAACTGACTATAACTGACTATAACTGACTATAACTGACTATAACTGACTATAACTGACTATAACTGACTATAACTGACTATAACTGACTATAACTGACTATAACTGACTATAACTGACTATAACTGACTATAACTGACTATAACTGACTATAACTGACTATAACTGACTATAACTGACTATAACTGACTATAACTGACTATAACTGACTATAACTGACTATAACTGACTATAACTGACTATAACTGACTATAACTGACTATAACTGACTATAACTGACTATAACTGACTATAACTGACTATAACTGACTATAAACTGACTATAACTGACTATAACTGACTATAACTGACTATAACTGACTATAACTGACTATAACTGACTATAACTGACTATAACTGACTATAACTGACTATAACTGACTATAACTGACTATAACTGACTATAACTGACTATAACTGACTATAACTGACTATAACTGACTATAACTGACTATAACTGACTATAACTGACTATAACTGACTATAACTGACTATAACTGACTATAACTGACTATAACTGACTATAACTGACTATAACTGACTATAACTGACTATAACTGACTATAACTGACTATAACTGACTATAACTGACTATAACTGACTATAACTGACTATAACTGACTATAACTGACTATAACTGACTATAACTGACTATAACTGACTATAACTGACTATAACTGACTATAACTGACTATAACTGACTATAACTGACTATAACTGACTATAACTGACTATAACTGACTATAACTGACTATAACTGACTATAACTGACTATAACTGACTATAACTGACTATAACTGACTATAACTGACTATAACTGACTATAACTGACTATAACTGACTATAACTGACTATAACTGACTATAACTGACTATAACTGACTATAACTGACTATAACTGACTATAACTGACTATAACTGACTATAACTGACTATAACTGACTATAACTGACTATAACTGACTATAACTGACTATAACTGACTATAACTGACTATAACTGACTATAACTGACTATAACTGACTATAACTGACTATAACTGACTATAACTGACTATAACTGACTATAACTGACTATAACTGACTATAACTGACTATAACTGACTATAACTGACTATAACTGACTATAACTGACTATAACTGACTATAACTGACTATAACTGACTATAACTGACTATAACTGACTATAACTGACTATAACTGACTATAACTGACTATAACTGACTATAACTGACTATAACTGACTATAACTGACTATAACTGACTATAACTGACTATAACTGACTATAACTGACTATAACTGACTATAACTGACTATAACTGACTATAACTGACTATAACTGACTATAACTGACTATAACTGACTATAACTGACTATAACTGACTATAACTGACTATAACTGACTATAACTGACTATAACTGACTATAACTGACTATAACTGACTATAACTGACTATAACTGACTATAACTGACTATAACTGACTATAACTGACTATAACTGACTATAACTGACTATAACTGACTATAACTGACTATAACTGACTATAACTGACTATAACTGACTATAACTGACTATAACTGACTATAACTGACTATAACTGACTATAACTGACTATAACTGACTATAACTGACTATAACTGACTAAACTGACTATAACTGACTATAACTGACTATAACTGACTATAACTGACTATAACTGACTATAACTGACTATAACTGACTATAACTGACTATAACTGACTATAACTGACTATAACTGACTATAACTGACTATAACTGACTATAACTGACTATAACTGACTATAACTGACTATAACTGACTATAACTGACTATAACTGACTATAACTGACTATAACTGACTATAACTGACTATAACTGACTATAACTGACTATAACTGACTATAACTGACTATAACTGACTATAACTGACTATAACTGACTATAACTGACTATAACTGACTATAACTGACTATAACTGACTATAACTGACTATAACTGACTATAACTGACTATAACTGACTATAACTGACTATAACTGACTATAACTGACTATAACTGACTATAACTGACTATAACTGACTATAACTGACTATAACTGACTATAACTGACTATAACTGACTATAACTGACTATAACTGACTATAACTGACTATAACTGACTATAACTGACTATAACTGACTATAACTGACTATAACTGACTATAACTGACTATAACTGACTATAACTGACTATAACTGACTATAACTGACTATAACTGACTATAACTGACTATAACTGACTATAACTGACTATAACTGACTATAACTGACTATAACTGACTATAACTGACTATAACTGACTATAACTGACTATAACTGACTATAACTGACTATAACTGACTATAACTGACTATAACTGACTATAACTGACTATAACTGACTATAACTGACTATAACTGACTATAACTGACTAAACTGACTATAACTGACTATAACTGACTATAACTGACTATAACTGACTATAAACTGACTATAAACTGACTATAACTGGACTATAACTGACTATAACTGACTATAACTGACTATAACTGACTATAACTGACTATAACTGACTATAACTGACTATAACTGACTATAACTGACTATAACTGACTATAACTGACTATAACTGACTATAACTGACTATAACTGACTATAAAACTGACTATAACTGACTATAACTGACTATAACTGACTATAACTGACTATAACTGACTATAACTGACTATAACTGACTATAACTGACTATAACTGACTATAACTGACTATACTGACTATAACTGACTATAACTGACTATAACTGACTATAACTGACTATAACTGACTATAACTGACTATAACTGACTATAACTGACTATAACTGACTATAACTGACTATAACTGACTATAACTGACTATAACTGACTATAACTGACTAACTGACTAACTGACTAACTGACTAACTGACTAACTGACTAACTGACTAACTGACTAACTGACTAACTGACTAACTGACTAACTGACTATAACTGACTATAACTGACTATAACTGACTATAACTGACTATAACTGACTATAACTGACTATAACCTGACTATAACTGACTATAACTGACTATAACTGACTTATAACTGACTATAACTGACTATAACTGACTATAACTGACTATAACTGACTATAACTGACTATAACTGACTATAACTGACTATAACTGACTATAACTGACTATAACTGACTATAACTGACTATAACTGACTATAACTGACTATAACTGACTATAACTGACTATAACTGACTATAACTGACTATAACTGACTATAACTGACTATAACTGACTTATAACTGACTATAACTGACTATAACTGACTATAACTGACTATAACTGACTATAACTGACTATAACTGACTATAACTGACTATAACTGACTATAACTGACTATAACTGACTATAACTGACTATAACTGACTATAACTGACTATAACTGACTATAACTGACTATAACTGACTATAACTGACTATAACTGACTATAACTGACTATAACTGACTATACTGACTATAACTGACTATAACTGACTATAACTGACTATAACTGACTATAACTGACTATAACTGACTATAACTGACTATAACTGACTATAACTGACTATAACTGACTATAACTGACTATAACTGACTATAACTGACTATAACTGACTATAACTGACTATAACTGACTATAACTGACTATAACTGACTATAACTGACTATAACTGACTATAACTGACTATAACTGACTATAACTGACTATAACTGACTATAACTGACTATAACTGACTATAACTGACTATAACTGACTATAACTGACTATAACTGACTATAACTGACTATAACTGACTATAACTGACTATAACTGACTATAACTGACTATAACTGACTATAACTGACTATAACTGACTATAACTGACTATAACTGACTATAACTGACTATAACTGACTATAAACTGACTATAACTGACTATACTGGACTATAAACTGACTATAACTGACTATAACTGACTATAACTGACTATAACTGACTATAACTGACTATAACTGACTATAATGACTATAACTGACTATAACTGACTATAACTGACTATAACTGACTATAACTGACTATAACTGACTATAACTGACTATAACTGACTAAACTGACTATAACTGACTATAACTGACTATAACTGACTATAACTGACTATAACTGACTATAACTGACTATAACTGACTATAACTGACTATAACTGACTATAACTGACTATAACTGACTATAACTGACTATAACTGACTATAACTGACTATAACTGACTATAACTGACTATAACTGACTATAAACTGACTATAACTGACTATAACTGACTATAAACTGACTATAACTGACTATAATTGACTATAACTGACTATAACTGCATAACTGACTATAACTGACTATAACTGACTATAACTGACTATAACTGACTATAACTGACTATAACTGACTATAACTGACTATAACTGACTAACTGACTATAACTGGACTATAACTGACTATAACTGACTATAACTGACTATAACTGACTATAACTGACTATAACTGACTATAACTGACTATAACTGACTATAACTGACTATAACTGACTATAACTGACTATAACTGACTAAACTGACTAATAATAACTGACTATAACTGACTATAACTGACTATAACTGACTATAACTGACTATAACTGACTATAACTGACTATAACTGACTATAACTGACTATAACTGACTATAACTGACTATAACTGACTATAACTGACTATAACTGACTATAACTGACTATAACTGACTATAACTGACTATAACTGACTATAACTTGACTATAACTGACTATAACTGACTATAACTGACTATAACTGACTATAACTGACTATAACTGACTATAACTGACTATAACTGACTATAACTGACTATAACTGACTATAACTGACTATAACTGACTATAACTGACTATAACTGACTATAACTGACTAAACTGACTATAACTGACTATAATACTATAAACTGACTATAACTGACTATAAACTGACTATAACTGACTATAACTGACTAAACTGACTATAACTGACTATAACTGACTATAACTGACTATAACTGACTATAACTGACTATAACTGACTATAACTGACTATAACTGACTATAACTGACTATAACTGACTATAACTGACTATAACTGACTATAACTGACATAACTGACTATAACTGACTATAACTGACTATAACTGACTATAACTGACTATAACTGACTATAACTGACTATAACTGACTATAACTGACTATAACTGACTATAACTGACTATAACTGACTATAACTGACTATAACTGACTATAACTGACTATAACTGACTATAACTGACTATAACTGACTATAACTGACTATAACTGACTATAACTGACTATAACTGACTATAACTGACTATAACTGACTATAACTGACTATAACTGACTATAACTGACTATAACTGACTATAACTGACTATACTGACTATAACTGACTATAACTGACTAACTGACTAACTGACTATAACTGACTTAACTGACTATAAACTGACTAACTGACTAACTGACTAACTGACTAACTGACTAACTGACTAAACTGACTAACTGACTAACTGACTAACTGACTAACTGACTAACTGACTAACTGACTAACTGACTAAACTGACTAACTGACTAACTGACTAACTGACTAACTGACTAACTGACTAACTGACTAACTGACTAACTGACTAACTGACTAACTGACTAACTGACTAACTGACTAACTGACTAACTGACTAACTGACTAACTGACTAACTGACTAACTGACTAACTGACTAAACTGACTAACTGACTAACTGACTAACTGACTAACTGACTAACTGGACTAACTGACTAACTGACTAACTGACTAACTGACTAACTGACTAACTGACTAACTGACTAACTGACTAACTGACTAACTGACTAAACTGACTAACTGACTAACTGACTAACTGACTAACTGACTAACTGACTAACTGACTAACTGACTGACTAACTGACTAACTGACTAACTGACTAACTGACTAACTGACTAACTGACTAACTGACTAACTGACTAACTGACTAACTGACTAACTGACTAACTGACTAACTGACTAACTGACTAACTGACTAACTGACTAACTGACTAACTGACTAACTGACTAACTGACTAACTGACTAACTGACTAACTGACTAACTGACTAACTGACTAACTGACTAACTGACTAACTGACTAACTGACTAACTGACTAACTGACTAACTGACTAACTGACTAACTGACTAACTGATTGACTAACTGACTAACTGACTAACTGACTAAACTGACTAACTGACTAACTGACTAACTGACTAACTGACTAACTGACTAACTGACTAACTGACTAACTGACTAACTGACTAACTGACTAACTGACTAACTGACTAACTGACTAACTGACTAACTGACTAACTGACTAACTGACTAACTGACTAACTGACTAACTGACTAACTGACTAACTGACTAACTGACTAACTGACTAACTGACTAACTGACTAACTGACTAACTGACTAACTGACTAACTGACTAACTGACTAACTGACTAACTGACTAAACTGACTAACTGACTAACTGACTAACTGACTAACTGACTAACTGACTAACTGACTAACTGACTAACTGACTAACTGACTAACTGACTAACTGACTAACTGACTAACTGACTAACTGACTAACTGACTAACTGACTAACTGACTAACTGACTAACTGACTAACTGACTAAACTGACTAACTGACTAACTGACTAACTGACTAACTGACTAACTGACTAACTGACTAACTGACTAACTGACTAACTGACTAACTGACTAACTGACTAACTGACTAACTGACTAACTGACTAACTGACTAACTGACTAACTGACTAACTGACTAACTGACTAACTGACTAACTGACTAACTGACTAACTGACTAACTGACTAACTGACTAACTGACTAACTGACTAACTGACTAACTGACTAACTGACTAACTGACTAACTGACTAACTGAAAACTGACTAACTGACTACTGACTAACTGACTAACTGACTAACTGACTAACTGACTAACTGACTAACTGACTAACTGACTAAACTGACTAACTGACTAACTGACCTAACTGACTAACTGACTAACTGACTAACTGACTAACTGACTAACTGACTAACTGACTAACCTGACTAACTGACTAACTGACTAACTGACTAACTGACTAACTGACTAACTGAACTAACTGACCTTAACTGACTAACTGACTAACTGACTAACTGACTAACTGACTAACTGACTAACTGACTAACTGACTAACTGACTAACTGACTAACTGACTAACTGACTAACTGACTAACTGACTAACTGACTAAACTGACTAACTGACTAACTGACTAACTGACTAACTGACTAACTGACTAACTGACTAACTGACTAACTGACTAACTGAACTAAACTGACTAACTGACTAACTGACTAACTGACTAACTGACTAACTGACTAACTGACTAACTGACTAACTGACTAACTGACTAACTGACTAACTGACTAACTGACTAACTGACTAACTGACTAACTGACTAACTGACTAACTGACTAACTGACTAAACTGACTAACTGACTAACTGACTAACTGACTAACTGACTAACTGACTAACTGACTAACTGACTAACTGACTAACTGACTAACTGACTAACTGACTAACTGACTAACTGACTAACTGACTAAACTGACTAACTGACTAACTGTAACTGACTAACTGACTAACTGACTAACTGACTTGATAACTGACTAACTGACTAACTGACTAACTGACTAATCTGACTAACTGACTAACTGACTAAACTGACTAACTGACTAACTGACTAACTGACTAACTGACTAACTGACTAACTGACTAACTGACTAACTGACTAACTGACTAACTGACTAACTGACTAACTGACTAACTGACTAACTGACTAACTGACTAACTGACTAACTGACTAAACTGACTAACTGACTAACTGGACTAACTGACTAACTGACTAACTGACTAACTGACTAACTGACTAACTGACTAACTGACTAACTGACTAACTGACTAACTGACTAACTGACTAACTGACTAACTGACTAACTGACTAACTGACTAACTGACTAACTGACTAACTGACTAACTGACTAACTGACTAACTGACTAACTGACTAACTGAACTAACTGACTAACTGACTAACTGACTAACTGACTAACTGACTAACTGACTAACTGACTAACTGACTAACTGACTAACTGACTAACTGACTAACTGACTAACTGACTAACTGACTAACTGACTAACTGACTAACTGACTAACTGACTAACTGACTAACTGACTAACTGACTAACTGACTAACTGACTAACTGACTAACTGACTAACTGACTAACTGACTAACTGACTAACTGACTAACTGACTAACTGACTAACTGACTAACTGACTAACTGACTAACTGACTAACTGACTAACTGACTAACTGACTAACTGACTAACTGACTAACTGACTAACTGACTAACTGACTAACTGACTAACTGACTAACTGACTAACTGACTAACTGACTAACTGACTAAACTGACTAACTGACTAACTGACTAACTGACTAACTGACTAACTGACTAACTGACTAACTGACTAACTGACTAACTGACTAACTGACTAACTGACTAACTGACTAACTGACTAACTGACTAACTGACTAACTGACTAACTGACTAACTGACTAACTGACTAACTGACTAACTGACTAACTGACTAACTGACTAACTGACTAACTGACTAACTGACTAACTGACTAACTGACTAACTGACTAACTGACTAACTGACTAACTGACTAACTGACTAACTGACTAACTGACTAACTGACTAACTGACTAACTGACTAACTGACTAACTGACTAACTGACTAAACTGACTAACTGACTAACTGACTAAACTGACTGACTGACTAACTGAACTAACTGAAACTGACTAACTGACTAACTGACTAACTGACTAACTGACTAACTGACTAACTGACTAACTGACTAACTGACTAACTGACTAACTGACTAACTGACTAACTGACTAACTACTAAACTGACTAACTGACTAACTGACTAACTGACTAACTGACTAACTGACAGACTAACTGACTAACTGACTAACTGACTAACTGACAAACTGACTAACTGACTAACTGACTAACTGACTAACTGACTAACTGACTAA
>WBZZ01001922.1:5000-7500 GCA_019918135.1 Paulinella micropora
GCCAACAACATTGTGTGCCATTGTGCTCTGAAAAAAAAAAGGTTCAGAGTTGACCCCTCGCACTCTGATTTCTGAAAGCACAAAAGGCTGTTTTTTGGAGGAAAAATTTTCGACTTTGCCGTCCCGACCGGGTGTCTCTCTCTGAAATTTAGTAAGCGAAAAGTCCCTATTATTATTATTATTATTATTATTATTATTATTATTATTATTATTATTATTATTCAGCCCAATGGCCTCAAGGCGTTAAACTGTGACGCCAACTCATAACCCTTTGGTGGTAGATGCTGGGGAGGAGGGTCGTTGCGCGCGTAAAAGATCTTAAACTCCGCATATGCTGGTTGATAGCCCAGGACCCAGCAGACACCAGATTGTTATGGGTGGGGTTTCGAGGCAGCTCTAGCAATCGCGCTTGGTGTATGCACTTGCACATTCGGTGACGTCTTGCAAGAGGTTGCTGGGACTGCGGAATAACCTCGGCTTAGTGCAGTCTTGCCCTCAGGAGCTCCATCGGTGGCCCCGATCATCAGGCGAGAGACTGACACGGGGGGGTGGAGGACCTCGAACAAGGGTATTGGAGGCTTATGTCCGTTGAGGATATGCCATTAGCTGCATCAGTACGCCTCAGATATAGTAAATAGTATTATTATTATTATTATTATTATTATTATTATTATTATTATTATTATTATTATTATTATTATTATTATGGACACCGTGATAGCCCAGTGGTCAAGTTCTACCATCTGGGCCCTGTCGCCAGTTCGATTCCAGTCGGTGCCACCAGTATTTTCATTGAACATACCGGTCCGTCTGGAAGTGTTTGAACTGCCCGTGCGGGGGTGTCATTAGAGCCTATCGTCAATTCTTCGTACTCCCCTCACGGGTGAGACGATGGAGGCGCATGTGCAGAAATGCATCAGCCATTGACAGAGAAGCACTATTATTATTATTATTATTATTATTATTATTATTATTATTATTATTATTATTCTCTCTGAAATTTAGTAAGCGAAAAGTCCCTATTATTATTATTATTATTATTATTATTATTATTATTATTATTATTATTATTATTATTATTATTATTATTATTATTGTCATTATTATTATTATTAGTAGTAGTAGTAGTAGTAGTAGTAGTAGTAGTAGTAGTAGTAGTAGTTAGTATTAGTATTAGTATTAGTATTAGTATTAGTATTAGTATTAATATTATTACTATTATTATTATTATTATCATTATTATCATTATTATCATTTATTATTATTATTATTATTATTATTATTATTATTGGACACCGTGATAGCCCAGTGGTCAAGTTCTACCATCTGGGCCCTGTCGCCAGTTCGATTCCCGTCGGTGCCACCAGTATTTTCATTGAACATACCGGTCTATTTCTGGACCAGTACTTTCATTGAACATACCGGCCCGTCTGGAAGTGTTGGAACTGCCCTTGCGGGGGTGTCATTAGAGCTTATCGTCAATTCTTCGTACTCCCCTCACGGGTGAGACGATGGAGGCGCATGTGCAGAAATGCATCAGCCATTGACAGAGAAGCACTATTATTATTATTATTATTATTATTATTATTATTATTATTATTATTATTATTATTATTTTGGACACCGTGATAGCCCAGTGGTCAAGTTCTACCATCTGGGCCCTGTCGCCAGTTCGATTCCCGTCGGTGCCACCAGTATTTTCATTGAACATACCGCTCCGTCTGGACCAGTATTTTCATTGAACATACCGGTCCGTCTGGAAGTGTTGGAACTGCCCTTGCGGGGGTGTCATTAGAGCCTATCGGCAATTCTTCGTACTCCCCTCACGGGTGAGACGATGGAGGCGCATGTGCAGAAATGCATCAGCCATTGACAGAGAAGCACTATTATTATTATTATTATTATTATTGTTATTATTTTTATTATATTATAATGGAGGGGTGCACAGTATGGCACCCCACGGGAAGAGGAGGTGGTTGGGCCTCTTCCCACTGGTCCCGAGGCTATGTTGTTGTGTTGTTTTTATAAGGCATACACCACGTGGGGTCAAAGGGGTATATACATTCCGAGATCTAGGGGTGGTGACGGGTTTCGAGGCGTCCCAGACACTTACCGCCAAACGTCCTCATGCGCTGGCAGACCGCATGAAATGTCTGCTAGCCCTGTGAGTACCTCCATGCGGGACCTACCCAGTTTCGTGGAGCTCTCACGCGGGGAAGATCAATCATTTGTAGTTGATTTCCTGCAAGGTACCCGACACTGTGCGGGTGGTAGGACTTCCTTTTGGGGCTTTCTATGCAGGATGGTTAGAGTCACTCTTCCCTCCCCAACATACTCAATGTAGTCCCTGTTGGGTCGAGGGATGGAGGCGCATGGCCCTCGGGCTCAGCCATGACAGATCTATATATATATATATATATATATATATATATATATATATATATTTATTTATTTATTATTATTATAATTATTGTTATTGTTATTATTATTATTATTATTA
>WBZZ01001922.1:50000-72500 GCA_019918135.1 Paulinella micropora
AGTCAACTGACTACTTTAACTGAGTAGTGCCACTGTTAGGTTGATCGAAACTTGAAGTTGTAGGGGAGCCTGGATCTGGGTTGGGCTTGTTACCGAGACCAAATATTTAATAATATAATAACTGTCTAGCGACTTGTAGAATGAGGAATACCTAACGTAGAAGGGACTCCGTACTCTCCAAGCCAAAGTAAACCGACAGACCGGAACATATAGTAATGCCATTATATACCGGATGGGCCGGCAAAATCCCCTCTCCCCCCGAGCGTGCCCTCGTCAGGCTGCGCGAGAAGTCGAGTTAAGACCAGCCGAACCACACCGGGATAAAATATGAAAATTATCTCTAGATGGTCTGTGACTGGACACTTCCCCTCGGATAAATTGCACACCCCGTGTCCTAAACTCACTCATCGTCCCCCACCTAGTGTGAGTCTATCATACTACTCACAGGATAGTTATTGATAAATTCCATGTTTGTCCGATTTAAGCACATCGGTTCCGCATTATTCCTCAAATTCGAAATCCGATGCGCTTCTATTGCGTCAGAAGAAAAATTTTGCGTGAGACCACTTACGTAAAACACATCGCCCCATATCTGCCGTCACCATAATCCTGCATAAGCCCTCTCGTGTAACATCTGAATTCATGAAAATTGCCATGTAACTAGTGGGAATTTGATCAATCCATCCACTTCCACTCCAACGTAGAAAATTGCCACGAAACTAGTGGGAATTTGATCAATCCATCCACTTCCACTCGAACGTCGAAAATTGCCACGAAACTAGTGGGAATTTGATCAATCCATCCACTTCCACTCGAACATCGAAAATTGCCACAAAACTAGTAGGAATTTGATCAATCCATCCACTTCCACTCGAACATCGAAAATTGCCACGAATCGTAAAACCTTTTACCAAATTAAGGTCACAGGTGCTAGTCCCGGCGTGTAGCACAGGAGTGACTTAAGACGTCGTTGAGGGAAGGCCCTCCCGCCAAGCCTCAGATACCCCCCATCGCCGTCCCCCCGGCGCTGCCACTCCATGCTTGAAACGACCCCGAGTACCACTTGTAGACCTACCTGTCTATCCATCCCACACCCCCATTTGTTACCCCCCTTTTGCCCCCCTGTCCCCAGGTCGTCCCGTTTTTGTCCCGTATCGTCCCCTTTTTGGTCCTTCCCTTATCCCCCCTTATACACGATCCATACCTATCACTATCCGACCTGTAATCTATCCAGCCTATACGCTATCCCATTCTACTACTATCCGTCCTATGATCTATCCAACCTATAAGCTATCCCATTCTACTACTATCCGTCCTATGTATCCCTGCCCCCCCCCCCCCCCCCTCCCCCGATTCCGCCATCCCACATTCCGTCTTCCAGGTTGGTCCCCCCCCGTGCTCGTGTTGCTATCCGCGCATATATATATATACATATCCCGATCCGCATGCCGAGCGGTAAATGTCTTCCGGTCAGCATTCCGTCGTCTTCGCGTCCCTGCGCGTCAAAATAGAAATAGATTCCATGAGTGACACATTCCGAGTGTACCGTGGCCTTGCTCGCCATATGGGCCCGTTGCCCTTCCGCGGTACTTGTGGGTGTATTTGCATTACCCCCTCTACTCTCCTCTTCATCATCATTCTTCATCTTTCTCTTCATCTTCTCAGTCTTTCCCGTCATCTTTTTCCCGTTCGTACCCCGTACGCTTACCCTTTGTCAAGCCACCGCAGGCTGAGGGTGAATATCAATAAGTGAGCGTGAGGGTGATAAGTCCGTCAACGTCATCGACCTCGCTCCCCGGCGGGTTAAAATATTATCCTCCAAAGGCTCATAGGCCTGTCGTCGCGTCCCTGCGCGGAAAAAGAATTGTATCGTCGCGCCCCGCGCAAGATAAGATTATCCGTCCTCGCGCCCTGCGCGGAAATCCCAACATCCTCTGAGACAGGTAGAAGTAATTGTTGTGTAATTTCATGTGTTCGCCTTCGCCAGCACATGAAAGAATACAATCGCTGCCATGGCCCGTGCATGTGTGTCGTGCATTTTTCATGTGCCGTCGATAACCAGCACATGAAAGTTCACGATTAGTATCGTGGCAATGTACCTCGCCCATCATTTTCTAAAAATGTTGATTTTCCCAATGCCCGCTCAGACGATGACGTCCTTGCCCTCGCGCTCCTGCGCGTACCAAGTATATATTATACACTTCAGGATCAAGCGATCCGCGGGTATCTTCAGCCGCTTTCCCCCCCGGGCGCACCACCCCGGTTTCGGTCATCTTCTTATCTTTTCATTCTTCTCTTTCTCACTCATTTCTCGTCTCTCTCTCTCTTCCTTTCTCTCTTTCTCTCTCTCATCTCCTTCCCCTCCTCGTCCTCCGCTCCGTCCCCGAGGGACGCTTCCTTCCCCTCGATCCCACCTGTGCCGGTGGTGCCCCGATAATCTCAAAGGGCCAGCCTCTCTCCTCCACCTCATCCCAGATGAACGTGGGGATTCGCCGCTCGTCCGTGAGGTCAAAAGGTATGTCCAGAACCTCCCTAGGTCGTGATTGCATCGTATAGGGCGTGTGGTCCTTGTCATCCAACTGGATGCTGACATCCCAAGTCTCCCGTTTCTGCCCCCAGTTTTCCAGGAAAACTGGACTGAACCGACGGTCCTTTTCCATGTTGGTCCCATCATCGCTCCTCCAGAACTGCATTACTGGGGCAATGCCCACCGCCGCTTTGGACCTCGTACGTCCTCCGACCCTCAATATCCGCATGACATAGAAGTCATCCAGCGTATCATCCGAGACCTCTCTATCCACAGGTCGCATCAAATAATACTTGCCGACTCTCCGGCGGATTTTATTTATCTTGGTCGGGTCGACCAACCACTTTTCTGACTGTGGACGTGATCCACCTCCATCCCCTCCCTGCGGTGGTGGTCTCGGACGGGCCGCCTGTGCCCGCTGCTGCTCCTTCTCCTCCTTCCCCTCCTCCTTTGTTTCCCGTCGCAGCACTCCCTCCGAGCCCGCTCCTGAGTTTCCTCCTTGCCGTTGGCGCCCTCGCTTTCCTGGCACGGTCTCCTGGATCCTCGTTCGTGAGAGCCCTTTCCCAGCTCCGTAATTGCATCCCGCAATCTTTGTTTCTCCTCCTCTTCCGGTTCATACAGAAGCAGGTCCCTCAACCTCGCCCAACTCTTCCGCCCGCTGCGAACGAGTAAGCAAAGGTGTCGGGTTGCCCCAGTCATCCGTCGTGCGCGCCAGTGCCTGCGCGTCCGTCTCGTAATCCAATAGGAACGGTGAGAACTTGACCAGCCGTCGTACATGCACGATCTGCTCTTTTGCCGTTCGCTGATGGCGGATTTTGTAGTTGTATGCCGCACTTTGCTGCACCACCTAATACAGCCCCTGCCACTGTTCGTACAACTTCGCCGACACATCCACCGGGATGCTCGGGACGTATAACAAGACCGTGTCTCCCACGTTGAATTCCACATCGGAACTTTTGCTGCCCCTTGTCGTCCTTCCTCCTCATAGCAGCCTCGCGCTGCTTCCGGACGATGTGTTCAGCCTCCGCTATTGCCCGCAGGCGGCATGCCATCAATTCCATCGGGTCATATAAAGCCGTGTCCTTAAAGCGATCCGTAGGTGTGTTCAACACCCTTCCATGTACCAGTTGATTCGGGCAAAGCCGGACGCTTCCTCCCAAAGACGAGGAGCCCAAGTTGTTAACCGCAAACGTAAAAGCCTGCACCGTCTCCGGCCACATCTTCTGGTTGTTCTGGCAATAGATTTTCAAGGATGCCTTCATCGTCTTGTGCATCCGCTCGATTTTCCCGTTTGCCATTGGATTGTATGCCGTAACGTAGTTCCATTGGAACCCAAAATATGCACTGAGTTCGTTCGAGAGCCAGTTGATGAACGAACTCCCTCTGTCTGATATGATCTTCCTTGGAACTCCGATCCTGCAGAAAACGTGGTCGATCAGAGCCTTAGCGGTCGTCTCCTTGGACTCGTCCTTAGTGGGTACCGTGATCACGTAATTCGATGCCCTGTCAATGGCCATAAGTATGTACTTGAACCCCCCGTCGCCCGCTTCCGGTAGAGGGCCCACATGATCGATGTGGATAGTCTCGAGAATGTCGCTCGTGACCTCGTACTGTCCGAGCAAACCCTTGGTTGCGTCATATGGCGTCTTTGCTCTCTGGCACGGCGCGCAGCCGTTGATGAATCGTTCCACATCCTTACTCATACTTCCCCAGTAGAACTTCCTTGTCAGCGACCATTTCATCCTTTCCAATCCTGGATGACTCTGCATAGGACAGTTAGGTGCCCCGATCATAATCGCATGCCGTAATGCCGGTGGTACCCACACCGTCCACCTTTCCGGGTTTTCCTTGTGTCTGCCGTTCGTGCCCATATACCAGATCAGCCCATCCGAATAGCGTCTTTAGCTGCTGCTTCACCGCCTCAGTACGTGTTTTCGGCGTCGGGTTCTTCATGTGTTGGATTAGTGGCTTGAATTCCTTCGCCTCGCTGGTCAGACTCCGGAACTTGTCCACCGACGCAAACTTGACTTGCGTATCCGTCTCCAAGTCCAAAGCCACCCGGCTAGGATGCGTCTTCTCCAACACCGTTACGTCCTCCTGTTCCGGTAATAATGGCTCCCCTTCTGCCTTAGGGCTGACCATTATGTTGCAAACCATTGGCATCTGCCGCCATGGAAACCTTGGCATTTCCATCTCCTCCGCCTCTCTTTCCGCGTGCAACGCCGCGTCCCACTCGTATTCCTCGAGACTGTCCTTTGCGCATTGGTCCTCGTGCTCCTCACAACACTCTCGTGGTGCCTTAATAGCCGCCTCGTACAACCCGAGGTCCCTCTCATGCTACTGTTTTTCTCCTCTCCCCGACGTACGAAACTTGTACGCTGCCGACACCTCCTCCGCGTATATCATACCGTTCATCGGCTTCTTGTCTTCGAAATTCGGTTCCCGCTCTATCTGTTCCAAGTCCATGAATCCCCATACCGTCAAGACTGCCGCCGCCGTGGTGAACCTAAATCGCGTCAGGTTCATCCCTTTCCGCTTCTCCCCATCCCGTATCGGTTTGACCGTGAACACCTCTGGCGCCTGGTGTTGTCGTTGTTCCACCCCCGTCTTTCCCCGTGATCCCCCATCCTCCGCCGTACCCCCAGACCGTGACTGGTGATCAGCCAAAAAGTTCTCCTTGCCCTTGATGTACTCTATCTGGAAGTCGTATTCCGACAACTCCTGTTGCCACCGCGCTAACCGTCCCGTGTGGTCCTGCGACATTAACCACCGGAGGTTGTTGTGATCCGTCCTCACTCTCGTTTCCTTGAACGCCCCCCATAAATATTCTCGCAGCTGCTTGAAGCCCCAGACAATAGCTAGTGCCTCCCGCTGTCTGGTGCAGTATTGCGTTTCCGCACTCGACATACGTCGACTAAGGAACATTACCGGTCGCAATCGCCCCTTTTCGTCCGCTTGCTGAAGCACTCCTATCGCGTAGGCCGACGCGTCCGTATCCAGAATAAAGGGTGCCTCAAAGTCCGGCAGCCTCAGAACCGTTCCATCTTCCGTCAACGGATCCTTCAGAATCGTCTCTCGCAAATCCTTTATCGCTTCCAAGACCTTCTCTCCCCACTCGTTCAGGTTTGCCCAATCCCCTTTGAATTCCTTCATGTGTTTCCGTATGGGCTCCGCCCGGTTGGCGAAGTTTGGGATAAACTCCCCGTAATACTGTGCCAACGACACGAACGAATGTAGATCGGATCTGCGGTATTGGCATGTCCGCCAGTGCCTCTCGCTTCTTAGCCGCGATTGTGCATGTTCCGTTCTCAATATCGTATCCCAAATATTGAATCCGTTTCTGCATGAAGTGGCACTTCTTGGCATTAAGCCGGAAACCGAACGCCTTAATCCGCCGCATGATGTCCCTGAGGTGTTCCATATGCTCCTCCACCGAGTTAGAGTATATAATGACATCATCCAAGTATGCGAAGGCATACGTCGACGTGTCACCATCTTTGAAGGCAAATTCCTCGTCCCGAAACTTGCTTCCCAACATCTCGGTCATCGCCTTTTGGAAAATCCCTGGAGCCACCTTGAGCCCCATCGGTAAAACCTTTCAGACGTAAGTCGTCATGCCCACCATAAATTAAACGCCGTGAGGTATCGACTTTCCTCCGCCAATGGAATTTGCCAAAACCCGCTTTTCAGGTCCAGAGTGGAAATTTTCGCCTTCCGCAATACTTCCACCCCTCGTCGCACATCCGGTACCGGCGTTTTGATCTTCCTTATGATCTGATTGATCTTCCAGTAGTTTATGCACATCCGCAATGTGCCATCTGGCTTCGGTGCCATCCGCACCGGCGAGGAGTATTCTGACAACCGCTCCTCTATCAGCCCTTCTCCAACAATTCTGCCGTCATCTCCCTGGCAATTCTATCCTCGTGATAGCTGAGTTGAGAAGGCCGTCCTATTCCTGGTACTCCTATCCCATCTCCCTATAGAACCTGGCCGTGTGATGCTTGACCGAACCTCCCTCCAACGGCTCAAACACTTCCATGTGTTGATCCATCATCGCCAAGACGTACGCGTCCTCCTTAGACTTTTCACTTCCCTGCCACTGTTTTGCCTGTTCCCGCAGGGCCGCCCGAGCCTTATCCGTTTCCTCCTTGATTTGTTCGTCCGTCGCCTTGCCCGCTATAACTTCCATTCCTATCAAAGGTGCTAGTCCCTTTTGCCGAATTTTGCCTCGGCAAAGTACAGAAACCTAATCGGCAGATTTCAGCATAGTTTTTGATTTATTTTATGAAAACAATGTTGGGGGATTATAATTTATTAATTTTAAACATATTTAACATGTATTTCACTATCTGTGTGGTCGGAATCGGCACAATACATGCAAAAATAAATAAAAATTATTTACACATTTTTGCCTAAGTTTCTGCAGATTTCTGCTGCGATTTTGCCGAATTCTGCATGAAATCAATTGAATAAATCATTAGTTTCAATGAAAAACAATTATTTTGAGTGTGTGTGGCACCGTACTTGATTTTTTAGGCACCGGGTGGCACCGGCCGACTTGAAATATATAACTATTATTAATATTTTTCTAAGTCATTAAATTCACGTTTTTATGCATGAAAACATGCCTAATCGAATCAAGTACAATTTAGATTATTCAGAAATAATAATTATTTATTGAAATCAGCAAAATGAGAAGTACATAAGAATTATAATACTTTTATTGACTGTGAAACGATTTGTTCGCCACCACGCACAGGCGATTACCTCAACAATAGGATAGAGAAATTTTCAAGTATTACGATCGTCAGCAACGACCGCATTACGATCTTCTTCGTCAACAATCATAGGCGGCAACCATTCCTCCGAGGAGGGATCTGATAAATCCGACAGGCAGCCTTCTTCCCTCAACCCTGCAGCATCACGTTCTTCATCGCTTCCACCATAAACCCTAGCAAAAACACGACGTACGCGAACACGAGCAGCGGAATGCGGACGATTGCGAGAATGAGCGGGCAGTGCAGATGGCGGAACTAAAGGTGCATCATCATCGGAAGACTCAGACTGTGACTCCGGGACAGGTTGCGGCTCAACATCCTGAAATTGCCCCGCGTTTACTCGTCGCCTCTTCTGTCTCCCTCTCCTCCTACCTGTTGCTTGTTTGCGCTCACCAGAATCTGCAGGCCTATTCTGGTCTCTATCATCTAGGAAGGAAAGGATACGCTGAATAAGAACTGCTTTGCTGCCGCTCCGCCTTTGATTTTGCTCGTTGAGCCAAGACTTAAGCTCATTCACTGTCGCCTTCTTAAGACTATCTTCGGTTGCACTAGTCTCTAGAAGAGAGGTGACCTTTAAATGAGGAGCTGGAAAAAGATTAGGATCATCGAAATCGTGTTCACGCTTACGCTCCTCATCAAGCAATCTAGCCCCATACCACGGGGGGTGCACGTGCGCACTCGTGTTGGAAAATGCAGTTCGAGGCGCATACTTACGCTCTTCCTCCGTGAGCATCTTGGCAGCGTCTTGTGCGGCCTGTCTGTCGTGGGGGACAGCCCACATATCGTCTGGCAACTCAGCCAGGACTCGAATCTCGGTTTTCCATTGCTCACCAGCCTTGTCCGAACACACTATGTGCCCCGGTCGGCCGGGGAGGCCGTTCGCACCGACCTCTCCATCCCAGACAATACGTGTCAGCTGAGAGTAAGTCAAAACCTCCTCAAACCATTCGCGCTCTTCCTTGGTGCAGTATTTGGCTGCTAAGGTCCTAACCCCCTCAGTAATTTTAGGTGTTACCCAGGCCATATTAGGCAACTTCTTGGGCTCCTCCAATTCTGGACAAACCCAAACGTACACATACAAGCGAAAAAAGTAGAGCTAGTTGCTACCTGGAGGCTTGATGTATGGCAAGATATCCTCGCCATCGGGGTCATCGTCTACACCATGCCAGTGCTTCTGGGCATCCCCCCAGGTTTTGACCCGAACCCTGGGTAGGCCACGGGATGCCTCGTTGCCTGTCTTATATTGCCAAGCAAGGGGGCGCTTATAGTGAACAAAGTGAGGGTTTACAGAAGCTTTGAAGTAGCCCTCCCAATCCCACTCACAGGCAAGCAGCAAAAGGCAATATGACTCCCGATTTTTCTTAAAGCCTGTGCAAAATTAGTTGTCATGAGAGTCGTGTTATAGCCTAGGTACCACATTACATAGAATTTTTTATCTTGGGGGCAGTGTGAGTGCTTTGTGACCATGCGGTTTGTTTCTATGTATGCTTTCCATGATGAATAAATGGTGTGACACAAAAACTGAGTAGTGACGCCAGTGTTCTCACCCCCTCCGTCCCAGTCTATGTAAAGTTGTGAAGCTGCCTAAGTCCAGGGATGAAAAAGTTCCCAACGCAAAAGAAAATAGAGAAAGCTAATATTAGAATTCACACCATGAGCTACATTTGGCAAGTGACAAAGAATAAAATTCTTTTCATGTGCATGCATGACGGCTCCCCCAGCGAGAATCCTAACTACATACTTGCCTCGAAAGTCAGACGAGCCCCGGGAACACCAAGGCAAATGAAAGGGGCTTGGTCATGTCATTAGTCATCGAAGTGACCCTCTAAACGTCCTTCGCCCTACATGATACACATGTAACTATTAGCTGAGACATAAGCTAGGTACGCACTAATGCATGCAAAAACCCAGGGCAACCAACCAAAGGACACTAGAGACTACCCTTCAACTGCGCGTCCCATCATACCACGCCCGTTTGCGCGCTGGATTTTATTATGGATGCGATTCCAGGTTCACCACGCGTTGGCATCCTCCTTTGTCTTGAATCTAGCAGCAAAGGCTATGGAAAACAACCGTCCAAACAAGCAAGTGTGACCCTGCACGGTGTTGGTCTGCCAGCTCAGTGCAGATAGCACATTTGGCAAAGTCGCCCTTCCGAATGGGCTTTACTTTGCCAAACTCAGCCCTCCAGACCTTTTTGACAAGACTCTCACTTGGGCCGTCGGCATCCACCCCGTCGGAGCCGCTGAGAACAAACTTGTTCCTTGCAGACTGCCACTCACTAGTGATGAATTGTTATGTCCGATCAAAACCAAAAGTTTCTTGTAGATGGAATATACCGTCTGCTAAGGATTCACTTTCTTGATCTACAAAAAAATTTTGATGAAGCAAAGTCCACACCAAGTCCTCAGTGGGGGCATCTCCCTTCCCATAGTCTGCAAAGTATTTAGCGTCCTCCATAAACCCTGCCCTAGCTCTTCGCATCGTTTTTTCACCGATGCCGTGGATTCGCATCCACATGGTGCGGCACACACTAGCCTTTTTGTTGCGATAGTCTACATTGCCATTTCTACCCTCCATGCCTTGCATCATGCTAGACACCCACCCCGCTAACTCACTCCTATTTAGCTAGACAAAGTCAGCTCTAGCCCTAACTGCTGCAAATGCATCTATCCACTTATTGCATTTTAGCTGTCGGCAGCAAGGAGCCCTAATTTCTTCTTTCAACTCGGGCCAAGTGCATCCCAACCAACGTTTGAAACTTTTTTGTCTAACTTCTCTACTCTTGGGAGCTTTTCTTTTCTTTCTTTTCAGACAGTTTTTGGCAGTAGGCTGGGGGGTGTAACGGGGAATAGGGATATGTAGAGTGATGTAAAGAGGTAGAAGGCTAGTTCTGAAATCAAGACTTTCGGTAGCAGTACAACCAGGGGTACATGTAGCCTTTAAATTTGCAGGTATGGGCTGTGACATTTCAGGTATTGGAGCGGCCTGTTTGGTGAGAAGGATAGAGGAAAAGCTCTGTGTATAGCCAGGAGTGGTGCTGGTAGCTTTGGAGTTGGAGCTGAATACTTGGGAAAAGCTCGTGGGGGCATGAGCTTCTGCGGCAGCCTCAGGTTTCAGCACCGGCTCTAGCTTAAGCTTGGGCATAGTATACATACTGCTTCGACCAAACACATCTACAAACGAATCACCTAAGTTCGGTGGTTTCGGGTCGGGAATGCTGACTCGCTTCGGTTCAATTTGGGGTGCTTTGGCCTTGGAGGACCCACCGAAGACAGACAAAAAAGAAGCACTCGCTGCTCCTGCTCCTGCCGCCAGCAGCTTCCTGGCCGCATTGCTGGGATTCATGATCTGACCACAGAAAGCTAACATGGAATTCAATCTCTCGACACGTATTATTACCTGCAGTCGTTGATGGAAAGCTGTCTGCGTCTCACCAGATGCCCACAGCCTGTATTTCATCACAATCTGTCAAAACAATGAAATGACAACAATGTAAGTGACTATTTTTTTGCCGAGACAGTTCATGCCTCCAACACTTCCAAGTGTTTCCTGCATTTCAAAACATAACGAAATGGGAGACACAGCAATGTCATGTAGATGTGTGCTAAGGCTTGTGTGATGAAGTAACTGGAGACGTAACAATCCCGCGCAACCAAACAGGGTCTGCAAAACTGTTTTTGCCGACCAAGTTCTGAAAACACATACAAGCAGTTGTTGGTGTGAAAAAAGAGGCAGGTGAATGTTTGGATGGCATGTGATGGTGATGATTGCATGTTGTTTTTCATGTTCAAAAGAATTCAACCAAATGCAAAAGCAACTCATTGAAACAGGGGGGGCAAAAAGGTTTGCCGAGCTGGTTCAGAATGCACATGTTTGTGAGCATTTTCACAGCAAAAAAAAAAGCACACTATGTTCACAAGCTCATGTCAGGCTCCCAGCCAAAAAATCTCGTCAAGAAAGATTGTCTTCTCATTGCAAGGTTAGAGGAACGAGGACACCACACTTAATTGGGTTGTGGGGAAATTTTTGGCAGTAAGTAGTATACGGTCATGAAAAAAAGGAAAAGGTTCAAAAAGTTCTGCCATCGCAGCGTTCCGGACACCTTCAAGAAAAGGTCAAAAAGTTCAAACGACTCTCTGCGTGTGTCACTTTCTTGAAGCACCGAGAGCATCAAGGCGAGTATCGCCTCCTCATGTCTGTCAAGGTCACCGAATCTGCAGTAGCTCACCTCCAGCAGCAGATGTTTTGCAGATCACCAAGCTTTTTGGGTATCGAAAAGCTTCGAACGGCAGGGTGTTCGTTGAGGCTAACGACGCAGATGGCTGGATCCAACTTGGCAGGGTCGAAGAGCACACTGGCGCATTTGAGTTTGAGAAGGAGATCGATCGTGAGGCATTCCAAGATGCGAGGTCGTCGCTTTGGAATTGGCCAGCAGATCCACAGTGGGATAATGTTGAGGTTGGAATGGTTCAGTATTCTGGAGTGAAACCAAAACCTGTCGTGCCATGGGATGAAGAAGGGAATCAACCTCCAGCAGGGAAACCGAGCAGACGAAGAAAGAAACAAACGAAAGAAAGGATTGAAGAGGAGCAGAAGAAAGAGGCAGAGAAGAAGAGCAAAAAGCAAGAGAAAGCAAAGCAAAAGACCAAGAAGAAAGAAGGAGAGAAGGCAGAGACGAAAAAAGCCATTAATAAGGGAAAGAGAAAGAAGCCTGAAGTCGATAAAGGCCAAGACAAGAACAGTGAAGACCCCAAAAAAAGAAAGAAAAAGATGGAGAGAGATGTGCTGACTGAGGAAGAGAAGAAGATCAGGGATGATCGATTGAAGGAGATAGAAGCAGCAAGCGCAGCGAAAGATAAGGACCGAGAAAAAGAGGAGAAGGACAAACAAGAGAAGCAAAGACTCGAGAAAGAGGCAGATGACAAACGACGAGAGCAGGAGGAGCAGAAGAAAGAGAACGATAAAAACTTGGAAGAGCAACAAGAACAAGAAGAGCAAACGAGAAGCAGCAATTGAGGAGATACAGCAAGAGACGCAAGTGCTCGTTTCATCCGCTTTTGCAAAGCCCACTGTAGATACTCCAAAGCCAGCCGACGCATCTGGAACCCCGGAGACTCCGTCGAGAACAATGCTTCCAAACCCGAACCCGGTTCAGGCACTCCGTCCCCCCCTGTACTACCACTGGACACCAAGGCGCCGGAGCTGCCGCCTGTCGTCGAGCGCCTGGTCTGTTTTGTAACCAAGAATTACAAGTTTGAGGACGGTGCCGCGCAGGCTATAGGGTACTACCATAAACCTTGTTTCACAAATTGTTCTTACTCATTCAATATTTCTTGCCAGAACTCTGATTATTTCGATAACACCAACCGGTGCCAAGGTCATGATCGCAATTTTGAAGTCCCTCATCGCCCGGAACCTCAAGAATCTTCTTTTGAAGCCGCAAGCGACTCTTATTACTCGAGAGGGCGAGGAGGTTACTTGTATTGGGTAACTTGTGTGATCTCACTGAGTTAGTACTAGACTTGCATTTTTTTTATAGGCCGGGGTGTAAAGTGACTGCACAGTTCCTGAACAAGGGACTTAACGACCTGACGGATCTTCCGAAACTGGCCCTTATTTCCCGCATCGTGCGCGATCTCAGCAGCGGTCGAGTGTACAGGCAGCTGCAGTTGATCTCACTTACGGCGATCGACCCCTTGGCTTCCAAGAATTTGACTCCCATGTCAGATGAACAATGGAATAGAGAGATTTTACCCGACCTCACGGCAATGCAGGCCTCTGCAGATACGCCTATTGAAATGCTTCCCATCATCTACGATTTCTGGTGGCTCGCCGATCAACCAGGCCACGGGCTTGACAAGACGTGGGAGAACGGCCGCCCTCGTCGGATGTGCACCAAGAGTGAAGCTGAGAAGTCTCAAGACCACGACGAAAAACAAGTAAAACAAATGCGAAAGTTTTTTTGTTAAATGTTTGTTTTTTTAACTTGTTTTGTATTTAGATTGATTTAACACTTACCGGCTCCAGTATTGAAGCCGGTCCGGGTGTTAAAACTGAACTTTCAGCGAAACTCGAGTCAAAGCCGAAGCGCCCCAGGCGACCCCGGAAGTCAAAGACCCCAAAAAAGGTAACGAGGCCGCATTGCAACCACCAGAGGTGCTGATCAAAGAAGTAGGCAATGAAAACGATAAGGGAAATGTGAACGACGATCGTCAGCCCAACAAGGACATCGACGTTGCCGCAGTTGTGTCCACCGCCGTCTCCACCGCCGTCTCTAACGCGCTTGGAGAAATCGCTAAGACCAACGCAACAAATTCAGCAAGCCTGCTGAAGGTACTTGAAACCTTAACGAACAAAGTCACGGAAATCGGAGCAGCAAAATCACAGGTGAAGCAATCCAATCTGGAGATTGATTTATTCAAATTGTCAACATCTGGTCAGCTGGTGGAAGTACAGTCTAACCAACAACAACTCAACAAACTGTTGCAGGTAGAAACTAACCACAACAACACAGAACTTCAGCAACAGCTAATTGTTCAGCAAGCGAAGCATACAGATCTCTTGTGCAGAATTCGCAAAAACAGCAGAACGTAAATCTGATGAGCAACCCGCTCACGATGCAGCAAGTGCAACAGGGCATGTTGCAATGTCATTTTACAATCGAGCAGCAGAGGCTGGACCGGCAGCAGCAGCGAGCGCGTGAGCAACAAATTCTGCAGAATTTGTTAAGTATAAACAGCTCGTTTGGTTATTAATATTAATATTTGTAATCAGTTTGGTTTAGTCTTCAAACCTTTGATTTTCTTAGTAAAAATTTTTAGCAAATTTATTATAATAATAATTTGAAATAATCTAATGAACAATAATTCTTTTAATAATTATTATTTCTGAATAATCTAAATTGTACTTGATTCGATTAGGCATGTTGACATGCATAAAAACGTGCATTTAATGGTTGAGGGAAGAAGGCTGCCTGTCGGATTTATCAGATCCCTCCTCCGAGGAATGGTTGCCGCCTATGATTGTTGACGAAGAAGATCGTAATGCGGTCGTTGCTGACGATCGTAATACTTGAAAATCTCTCTATCCTATTGTTGAGGTAATCGCCTGTGCGTGGTGGCGAACAAATCGTTTCACAGTCAATAAAAGTATTATAATTCTTATGTACTTCTCATTTTGCTGATTTCAATAAATAATTATTATTTCTGAATAATCTAAATTGTACTTGATTCGATTAGGCATGTTTTCATGCATAAAAACGTGCATTTAATGACTTAGAAAAATATTAATAATAGTTATATATTTCAAAGTCGGCCGGTGCCACCCGGTGCCTAAAAAATCAAGTACGGTGCCACCCACACTCAAAATAATTGTTTTTTCATTGAAACTAATGATTTATTCAATTGATTTCATGCAGAATTCGGCAAAATCGCAGCAGAAATCTGCAGAAACTTAGGCAAAAATGTGTAAATAATTTTTATTTATTTTTGCATGTATTGTGCCGATTCCGACCACACAGATAGTGAAATACATGTTAAATATGTTTAAAATTAATAAATTATAATCCCCCAACATTGTTTTCATAAAATAAATCAAAAACTATGCTGAAATCTGCCGATTAGGTTTCTGTACTTTGCCGAGGCAAAATTCGGCAAAAGGGACTAGCACCTTTGATAGGAATGGAAGTTCTATGCCGTCTACCGTGGCCTCCTCGCCATCTTCCTCGAACCCTTCTCTAGACCGGTACAGGGTAGGCGTTTGCCTCTCCTGATCCGCATATGTGGCCAACTGATCGATCATCATCGCGTATTGTATCGCATGTGTGCGATGATATACCCCCGAAATATGAGTAAACGCTTCATCTCGGATTGCGGCCAAATCCCGTGTAAGGAGTTCCTCCCGATATTTCCTTGCCGCTTTTCTCGAACCCAAACGACACGCTATAACGAGCTTCTGCGTCCGACTTGGTATAGGTATCGGATCCTGAATCAAGAAATCCTCGATATCATACCACCGCATTTCCGTTCGTCTATCCACCGAAAGCACTATCGTGAAATCCCCAAGGCAAATCCGATTCTTCAGCGCCTTCTTGATTCCTGCCACCGAGTCGACCATAATGGGATCGCGCCCCCACTTATCCTTGAGGAACTCCATAATTCCCGTCTTCGCCTGACTCGGCTTTGCCACGTTACATACCACGTACTGTGCAATTTGCAACGTCCTGCCATCCATTTCTTTGTGTTGGTCCCCCAAATTACGGCCGTGTATCGGGAAACCGTCCGTGGCCAATCTCCGTTGTTCTCTCAAGTGTTCCAGCCGCATGTCGCACAATGCAACTATCTGATTTGGCGTCCATTCGCCCTCCGATTCGCTCTCCTCATCCGTTGCCTTAGGATCCCCCACCGCAAAAACCTCGCATGCTGCCTCGTCAGCCGCTGCCTCTTCCGACATTACGACCTTCACTGCCGCAAAACTACCCGCCGTCCATTCCCCCTCATTGCCTTGAGGTTGGTCATCTGTCGACAAGTGCACCATCTTGTATACCGGTGCGTCTTCGTCCGCTCCATATCGCACCGTATACCCCGCACAGTCGATGGACGTGCGCATTCGTCTGAGCGCGTCCAAGCTCCACAACAAGCCCCCCGTGTATGCTGGTACCACCCAAAACTTGTGAATATAGACCGAGCCGTCGGAGAGCCAAAAATTCAGCAACATCGAGCCCGTGATCGGTGTCGATCCCGACACTCCACTCACCCATCCCTGCGTGCGCCGCAGTGCCTGCTGATACCACTGATGTCTCCCATACTTGTCCTGAAAGCTCCTCCCCATGACACTGATCGCAGCCATCGTGTCATTGCCAATGACCTCATACCCGCCCAACTCGACAATTTCCACCTTCATGTAGGCTAAAGGGAAATCAGCTCTTTTAATTGAATTAACCATTCTCCTAGGACTCATTGAATGCCGCGCGTTCCGCGATCTTTTGGTATGTCTGGAGGATAAGTCGGTTCCGCTCCCGTTCTTTCCCCTCATCCCCTCCGTTGAGTCCCATTTTCCCTTCCGACCCCTGGTCCATAGCCTTATCTATGTTCTCTCTCCTCTGATCCCCTATTTCCCGCCTCTCTCCCTTATCCTCCTTACTCCCTATTTCCCCCTGAGCCCCCTTATCGCCCTTATCGTCTATAGCTCCGTTATCCTTATCCTCTGTTCTTCCCGGTTTTTCTCCCGTTCCTTCCCCACGAGTCCGATCCTCTGGCTTCTGCCGTTTGTCGTGTGCCCTGCCCTCTCTCTCCCTCTCTGTTGCTCTCATCCGTTTTCTGGTCCTTCCCCAGTCAGATCTATGGACTGTCGTTCTCCTTTGCCATTCCCCCTGGACGGGCTGCCGTACCCCGCTCCATCTACCCGCCGTAGCAGCAGGCGTTCTTGCCGTCTTCGTTCCCCTATCAGCCATCAAATCCCGCCACATACCCTTATGTTCCGTGTTGATATGTTCCCCACCTGTTTTGCCTTTCCCCGTGATCACGACATCATCTTTATCCTCACGCCGTCGCGATCGCGCCTCTTCCTCCCTCGGCGTCCGTTCCTGTTCAAACATGCCATGTTTCCTTTCATCTTTTTGTTCCATTTCCTCCACGGATATTATCCTACCCGATGGCGTGGGTGTGCCCCCTCCCGCCGCTCCCTGTCGCTCCGGTAAACCCGCCGTCGCCCCTGAAATCAATGCCTGTCGATCCGAGTGCACATACGGGAAACTGTTGCCTGTTCCTTTGCTCCCTTCACCCCCTTCTCTTCCCTTCCCTTCCACCTTCTCTCTCTTATCCTGTATCTCTGAGGCCATCCCCGGCCCTGTTGCCGCCGAACGTTGTGCGTCCCCTCGACCTCTTCCTCGATCACCGCCACGTCCTCCGCCACCACCGCCTCGTTGCCGTAATCCCGCCGCAGACAAGTACGATCCTCGATCCTTACGCTTCCATCCGTATTTCTGGATGTTTGCGGTGTTGAAGCGTTGCAACTCGTCCAGTTCGTCCCGGTTAAACAGGTCTTCCAATCCTGTCGAATTGCCTCTTTCAGTTCCCGTATAGCCGCGCTCTGCTCCTTTCGCGAGACTTTATTCATGTTGTCGTGATACAATGTATCGTCATCGTGTATGCAGCATTCGCCCCGTAGGCGTAGGAACCATATCCCAATCTGCCAATAGCACGATTTACGCCAATGGCTGTTCTCCTTCAACGCCCTTCGCTCGTATTTCGGGACTCCCGGTGCATTGCTGAGTCGGTCGTCCGGGGGATATCTTGCCTCGCCCGGCTTCAACTCCCGATTCCTTGCCGCATTCGTGTAAAAGGACGGATCCATCACGTCTGGTCCGGATCCTTTCTGCCTGAACCCTCCCGCTCCATGTGCCGCGTTTACCTCCGCCGGTCGAGCATATGGATGCGGGCGACGATCTTCCCTGTTAGACCCCGGCCTCGTCCTCCCTCCGCCGAAGTCCCCCGTGCCACGTTGTGGTCTGCCGCCATCCTGTTGGCCCCTTGTACTGCCGCCGCCCCCACCGGTCTGCCGTCCTCCTTGTTGTTGCCGCACTGGTGCCTTTGGCATCTTCGCCAGAATCGCTGGATCCATCAACAGCGTCTTTATTGCCTTGACGTCTTCGTGATCCATCGTCCAAGCCACCGGGTTGGTTTCGCCTTGCCATAACCATCTCTGCCATTTATCCTTGTTGTCTCAAGCCCGCGGTCAGCATCTCCGTTACCACGTTCTTGGTCGCCTGTTCCCTCCATAAGCCACGAAGCAAATTGATTCCAGATCGTTGCCACTCTGCAGCTGTTTCTTGAACTGTACCGCAAATTGCCGCATCATGTTCATATATCGCCTGTCGTCCCTTTGGCTTTGGTCGATTTGGTCGTACCCCCGCCTTGCCAGCTCCGTATTTGCCTTCAACTCTTTTATTATCTTTTCCCTTTTCTCCCATCCTTAGACCGAACTCCTGCTTGTAATAGATAGATAGGATGGGATAGATAGGATAGATAGGATAGATAGGATAGATAGGATAGATAGATAGATAGATAGGTAGATAGATAGATAGATAGATAGATAGATAGATAGATAGATAGATAGATAGATAGATAGATAGAACTAAACATTCGACAATCTTGGGGGTATCCCTTTTTCCGAAATTTTCGATGAAGTATATGGATTTTTTTGAAAACGTGTGGAAATGAAAGGAAATGAATTCCCTGATTGCAGAACATATAAAAATAATATTAAAATATGTTTTTATTAATTGTAATACACTTTAACTTCAACTTCAGAGGTGGGCAGGAACCGGTCCGACACGGTAATTTTTCTACTTTTTCATAGTCCCGGCTACCATGAATCTATGATGATAACAATGCCGAACATGCAGAATTTGCTTTTACTGTTTATTCCTGCTTATATTAAGCATTTTACTATATTAAGACATGGTTTTACCTTCAAAAAATTCTGTTTGCCCGCTGTGACGTACGCTGGTACGTAGAGGGGGGAGGGGGGGGGGGGGGTGGGGGGGAGATGGGTCGGAGGGAGGACGCTTCACATCAGATTCTGGTGCATTATCAGAGTTAAACAAATTTCTAATTTCAGTTTTTAGAAGAAGCGTTACAGTTGCAGTTGCCCTAGACAAAAACCATTATGAAAAAAGTCGGACCCAGAAAAATTCCTTCAAAAAAAATAATCACATACGACCACGTCCACGTCCACGTCCACGTCCACCCGCAGCACGACGTGTGCGGCGACGTCCGCGCAAACGGATTCCTGATTTACGCATTCTCCAACTTGCGTCGGAGCGATCTGAATCATCTACAATATGGATAGCATCATGTTAAGGAGGAGAAGAACAAGAAGAAGAAGAAGAAGAAGAAGAAGAAGAAGAAGAAGAAGAAGAAGAAGAAGAAGAAGAAAACTAATACCATGCTTTTCTTCCTCTGAACCAGAAGATCGATCAGACGATGAGTCAGTTGATGATTTGGAAGATGAAGTATCAGATAAGTCATCCTCTGAATCTGCCACTGGTTCTGCAGGCTGAGCAGCACCAAGCTCTTCTTCCTCAGGGAACCCACAGTCGCATCGTTCGAAATGGTTCCACGCTTGTTCAATAAGCTCTGCCTTCTTGAACTGTTTCCGATCGGAGTTTTGCGTTGCAACACCATGCATTCTCATCCATGATTTCAATTCGCTAACTACCATCTGCTTGGACGCAAATTGTTTTTTTCCTCTGACGATCTTAGCAACGTGAGAATTTTCCGCCAAGGCTCAGAAGCATTTCCAAATGCTAAATCCTGCTCCTGCTTTTCTTCGCTAGTAAGCTGTCTTGCACCACGCCATCTCGGGTGAGCTGGAGGACGTCCTTCATTAACAAAATAAGTGCGTGGTAAGGACAGCAGCTTTTCATCGGTCAAACGAGTAAGTGCGTTCATTTTCTCCTGTCGTTCTTGAGGCAACTCCATCCAATTTACAGGTAGCTCGTCGATCAATCGAAATTCTGCTCTCCATTCCTTGCCTTTTGCATCGACACAGGACATATGAGCAGGACGGCCGGGCAGGCCGCCTTCGAAGTAATCTCCATCCACCTCTACTCTGGTCAAATTTCCACCTGCCAACATTTCCTCCACATGTGCTCGCTCATCCGGCCCTAGGTATTCAGTAGCCAAAGCACGAATATCCTTCTTCAGGCGCGGATTGACGAAGTAGCCGACTGGAAGCTTGGGAGGCATGTCGGTCGCTGTCATAAATAGAGAGAGAGAGAGATAGATAGATAGAACAAGAGAAAGAGAGAGAGAGAGAGAGAGAGATAGAGAGAGAGAGAGAGAGAGAGAGAAAGAGAAAGATAGATAATATTATTACCGGGGCGTCCGATAAACAAATTGATCGGTTCTCCTCTGGGATCATCACGCACTCCATGAAAATCCTGTGCGTCTCCCCAAGTAGCGATCTCTACAGTCGGCAAAGCGTCAGGATCTTTCTTGGTGATTCTATATGCCAAGGGTTTGTTGTAGTTTTTGAAACTCTTGTTCATACACGGGCTAAAATGAGTCATCCAGTCGTAGTTACATCCGAGAACAACCAGCACATGCCTCTTCTTGTGCTGCTTCTTGAATGCAAGAATGAGCTTTAATAACGCTTGAGCGATGTTAGTTGTCAGGAAGGTGCTCTTCCACCCGATATCCATAACTCGAAATTCCTGATCATCTCCATCGTGCCCGTGTCCTGGTGGCTTGCGATGTGACTCTACTTGGAAACGGATTCCTCTGTCAACGACATTGAGCCCAAGGAAACCCAGCATCGCCCACGCGGTGTTATCACCAGCTCCGTCCCACTCAAGATATAATTTCCACGCTTGCATTGTGCGAGGGTTCCAAAGTTGCCAATGTAAAAGTGCGGCAAGCATAGTAATGTTGCTGTTCGCGCCGTGTTCTACCGCGCCTTCAAGGTACGTCAGAATAAAATGCGTATCGGTAGTGTAGCAGGTATTGATTCCAACGCAAAGGCGAAACACAATTTTTCCTTTGAAATCTTTCGCGGCGCGGCGGCAAGATGGGATCTTCACTGGCGGTTTCATATCGGCTGATATGACTGTGGCAGCAAAATCTGCTGGTGCTGCCTTCTTGCGCTGCATGCTGGCAACGCGGCACGCCCTGTGAATTTTGCGATGAAGCCTGCTACGGCGACGCCATTCTTGAGCTTCTACTTCAGTCCTGAAACCGTTAGAATGATCAGCAGCAAGCTCTGTGCAGATCTCGCATTTTGAGAAATCTCCTTCTGCAAAACAAACCTGTAATAAGTAATGATAACGAAAATATGCATAATACCTCTGACAAACTTGACGTGCGGAAAATCCATGCGCCAAACTTTGTTGATCGTATTGGCTGTCGGAGGATTATTTGGATCAACTCGCTTCGAACAACCAAACCGAAGGCACATATCTTTCCAATTCTCGCGAACATAGTTTTGGACTCCTGCGTCCTGAGCCATTTCTTGCATCCTCCATATTCCGTCGCTGCATATCTCCGGGTAACTCTCCATGAACTTCTCGCAGAGTAATACTGCTACCACATCTTCTGTTTCAGGAACGGTTGAGTAGCTTTTTGTCAAAACCTTCGTGTTATTTGCAAGAAGTTTGTGTGCTCTTGACAAAACTTTATCACCGATCCCGTAGATACGCTGCCAGGCTACTTTGCACACAGCCTCCGTTAAATACATATACTGAAACGATCCAGTTTTTGTTTGAAACGATTCAAGCTGCGAAGCTGCCCAAGAATAAAGCTCACTGAGAGACGATGACGCATTCTTCGCTCTCGTGTAAAGCACATCACGCGTGTCGATAAATGAATAACACTTCCACTTCTTGCAGCAGACAGACTTAACTTCCCTGCCCAAGTCGGCGAAGGTAATCCCCAACAGTTTTTGGAGCGCAGACGGTCTCTGAAGCTTCACTGCACCTTTCGTGCGACTTTTCATCCTGTAGGGGCGCGTTGGATTCTTACGTGGTCTGCTGTAAGGAATTGGTGATAATCTCATGATGTCATACAACAGCTCATTCGATTCCATAAGCTCGTCGAAGTTCAATCGAAGCTCGTTGGATAATTCCGCATCGTCCACGCCGACCAGAGGAGGAAGCAATCCAGGGTTGATAGATGCAGCATCACCGTTTGAATCCGTATCTGAACACTCTTCGTCGACGTTCTACGCAAACAAGATCGCTTATGAACATTAACCAGCATGAACATAGACAGGTAGAGAAAAAAATTACCATGGAGCCAGTAGGAAGATATAGTCTAGAGCTGCTGCAGCTACTAACATCATATCCTGTAGTGACAGTAGAACTGTCTGACTGTTTCCAGCTGTCGAGGTTAGCATCAACGTCAGGAACACCGGCCTGTAAAAAAGAATCTTCTCAGTAATAATTTTCATTTATTTATTTTTTACCTGTGCATCACTCAAGCTTGATTTTTCTGTGATGACTGTAATGTCCGAGCTTTCCCTGGGCAGAAGCGTGCGGCGACTATCTGAAATTGAGGACACGCTGTCGAGAAGCTTCCTCTTTTTTTCCGGCGGAATAGATGATGACCTGGATAGCGGTTGCTTTCCATCAGAACTAATACTGCTGACCGACGCTAAAAGTTCAACCTTTGCTTCATGAAGCAAGGAAATTGACTT